>RJWJ010020881.1:0-28543 GCA_004363605.1 Indri indri | reverse complement strand
CCAATTTTTAGAAGATGGAATGGGGGCGTAACATTTTAATTGACACCATGGAGATGTGGTAATCAAAATCCAATCTGGGAAATTCTGCAGGAAAAATGGTCCAGTTTCTTCAACAACTAAATTACAAGGACAAAAAAGTGATGGCAGAAAAACCTATATATAAAGAAGAGATTTAAGGGGGCATATTAATCAATTTCAGTATGTGGGCTATATTTGGATACTGAATTGAATAAATTACTTGTTTAAAAAATGAGACAATTGGGGAAACATGGACATTGAGTATCATTTGCTATAAAAGAATTAATGTTAATTTTTAAAAATGATGCTAATTAAGAAGATTTTAAAAATCTACAATAATGGTATCATGGTTATGCTTTAAAAAAGAGTGCTTGTCTTTTAGAGCTCCATAATGAAATATTTATAGGTGACATAATAAGATGGTGGAGATTGGGTTCAAAATCATCCAGAGGTGGGGTTACTGAATAGGGTAGAGATGAAACAAGATTGGCCATGAACTGAAAATTATTGAAGCTAGGTGATGGGCTCCTGGGGACTTATTAGGGTTGTCTCTCTACTTTTGCGTATGTTTAAAAATTTTCATAATAAAATGTGAATTCCAAAAAAAGGAATTTCTGAAAGAGGCAGGCTATTTAATATAAGGTTTATGCTCCGATTTCACTTAGGCTTGGTCTGACTATGTTTGGGACCTGTCATCTGGTTCCCGTTTCCTTAGATACCAACAAATATTATTACAAAAAGAAAAATGACTTTGCTGAGATACTTTTTCCGTATGCTCCCCTAATGTAAGAAAAATGGGGGGCTGCCAAACCTGTGAAACTGAGACTGGGGTGAGGAGCCTTGTGTGGTTGCTGACTTGCTCTTTAGGGTTCTGCGTCTTCCGTTTGGTCACTGATACTGATACGCAGCAGCCATCTGTGGCTGTGGCTTGGAAATGATGTGGCGGATGAACAGGAGGGACCTTCCCAGAGGGCAGGCCTATGTGAGTTGCTCAAAAACGAGGAACAGAAAATATTGCCTCCATCTAGCAGCACGATAATTGAGAAACATTTTTGAGTCCAGGATCTTGGGCTTTGAGGGCTATTAGGAACCTTATATCTTGTCTAGTGCAAATCATTTATGTGGCAGATGAAGAAATGGGAGCCTGGAGAAATAAAGTGACTTGGTCAAGGATGCACAGCTAATGGCAGAGTTAGGACAAAAACCCATATTTCACTGATTTCCAGAGTTCAGTGCTCTTTCCTCCACGTTGCATCTGGGGTGGTGGCACTTTGATTTGTTCCTTTGGTTTCAGCGTGAACTCTCTATAATCTGTGCTATGAATTCTCTGGAACAAAGTGCTACTGAAATGCGGAGTTTTCTGTTCTTTCAGTACACGAGGAGAGGGGCTGTTGAGGGGTGTGTCAGTGGGCGGGGTGTGGGTTGGCATAACTGGCTGAACGAATCTTCTTGGGGAAATTGTGATTCAATCTTGATAGTGAAGAAGGGTGCATGGGTGTGTGCTTGCCAGACACCAGAAAGGAGACTGTAGGACCAGCAGGCTCTAGGGTCAGATTATCTGAGTTTGAATCCATGCCCCACCACTTCCCAGCTGTGTGACCTCGGATAAGAGATCAATCTCTCTGCACCTCATCTATAAAATGAGGATAATAACAGCACCTGCGACATGGTCTCGTGAAGATATAATGGGTTAACATAAATAAAATTCTTACACCAATATCTGGCACTGTGCGGTAAATGTGGTCTGTGACTTCAGAGGCAAAACTGGATGCAAGTGGCAGTCACTGGGCATGACCCACTGGACTTACACACGAGGCCATCAAGTATCTCAGAAATTTCAAATAGGCTCTACTTGCTGAATCTACTTGTAGGGGACGATTTCAGGGTATGAAAAATCTCCTTCTTTCCATAGCTGATTAGGTGCCTGAAAGTCTCAACCCTGGATTGACTACGTTACAATCAAATGTGTTATCTAGAAGTAGCAAATGTAATCACGTAAGTCATTACATCTCATTGCCAATTCATTTATCATCTGAAAGAGCTAGTCATGTGGCCAAGCCCTTCTGGCAGGAAGGAAACATTATCAAGGGCTGGTTAGTAACTCCAAAGCAGTTGTAGCAGACACCATTGGTGCCCATATGCCCTTGGCATTCACCTCTGCACAGTGAAAGCTACCTGTTAAAATCCTATAGCTTTGTCTGAGGGGGTTTTTCCCCCCAGCTGTGGGAGTACATTCCGCCCACGAGCAAGGCAAGCTGGAAGTGCTGGAAAGCCAATGGCCCTGGAGTGGCTCTCACACAATGGTGTTGGGGTGTTGGTGGGTAAATATCCCAGCTTCCCAGTCCCTTGGTTGGAATAGCTCTGAGATGTGTCTACACTGTCCCAGAGTGCCCAGTGTTCCCAGTGGGGTTGGGCTCCAGTTGCCCATAGAGGTAAATGGCATGAAAATGAGCCCATTATTGACTTTTTATTCTCTGCCTTCTCACTTCCCTGTTCCTCTATCAGTGTTCTGGTGTTGCCTTGTCACTAGACTACTTGCACTCAAACCTGTGCCTCAGGATCTGCTTTTGGGGGAGCCCAAACCAACGTAGCAGCCTTCAAATGTTTGGCTGGGGTCCTCCCTGAATCTTGTTCTTTCTGCCTCTCTCTGCTTTCCACATCTCCAACCACAGTTCCAACCTCCCAAACTTAAGGATTTGTTTTCTGATATTATTTTTCTGTTTATGGGACTGTTTAGAATACTACTGCAGTATGGGGCAGACACCCTCTTGGCCTCAAATATTTCTATGGCATTCTTCCTGGGGCAAGTAAGGGATTGGATACGCAGAACTAATTATCACCGGTCATATAGAATGACACTTGGGAAAGGGAAAAATTGTCAAAACACCATTTCTCTGCACAGCTCAAGAATTCAATCCCCTTCAACAACCAATTTCTAAACAAAATCAGGGAACTCAAATTGGGGTTAGAGGGGGGTTGTCCAACATCTCTTGTATGAATACCACCATCAACAGGATTTGAGGTTATAGCCATCCTCAGACTTACCGACCCTCATGGTATTATGACCACCTCAAGTTCATTAAACTCCTTTGAAAGTATAGTTTTATATAGAATTGAAAAAATATTAACATTTCTAAGTCCTTTACATATACAATGAACTGAACAGAGAAACAATTTTATGAAAATGAATGAGATAATTTACAGCTTAAAGTTCAATATTGCTACAAGCTAACTAAGCTACTGTAGTATTTAGACAATGATGATAAGGCCAAAGCAAGTAACTCTGAAAGTAATCTCTTTTGGACCAGTCATACTAATTATTTTCATAGCCTTTTTTTTCCTCCTTAGAAAGCAATGGCAATACTTACCAAGTCTTATATAAAGGACAGCTCAGTGAAACCTTCAAATAAATAATAATCTTCCATGTTTGTATAGTGCTTTTTTTTCACCATGGAGCTCCAAGCATTATTAAATAATCATGGGACTTTCTAGGTCACTTACTTTATGCTCAATATGATCCCCCTACCCCTTGCTTTTATGAAGTAGTTTTAAAGGTGATTTCAAATTTATTATGTATATTCTTAAATGGTTCCAGAAGTAGAGATTTATTAATTCATTATTCATTTATTCAGTCATTCATCAATGTCATTCATCCATCCATTTATCTACTCACCCATCTATCCATTTACAAATATTTATTAAGTAGTCACTGCATGTGAGGTCCTATGCTAAATAAATTCTGCCTATACCGTGGTGATCAAAACAGATATAGGTCCCTACTCCTGTGGAACTAATAGTCTAGTGAATTCTACAGCATAAATTCTACTAACATTCCTATAATTACACTATTTCTATCTAAAATGTTTTTTAAAATATGTTTTTCCTAATCAAGACTCAGACATTTAACTTGAGGTATAATACTTTTAGCTACACAGATTTGAAAGCGAGATCACTTGGAAAGAGAACAGAAGCCTTGTTCAAATACAGCTGAGTCCAGCAAACCCAAACCTGTGTAGATGACTGTGGTTAGATCATACCATGAGGTGGGTCCACAGCACCAGCGCCCTGTTTGGCAAGGCTGGACGACGGCCCATGGAAACCAATACAGCGGCCCACTTCTGTGTTAATGTTGATGTTGAGTTGTGAGAACAGAGGCTGCAGGTAAGGCAGAGTTTGGAGTGGGTATATCCTACAGTTCCCATGTCAAGTGTGGGGGTCATAAATTCTTCTTCTGATCCCCTAGTCCCCAAATCTTCTAAAAGGTCAGATGAATAACCATTCTTGATTCATGAAAAAAGCTGAATCATCTGTTGTGGGGGGAAACAGTTCCTCCTGAGGCATTTCTGCTGCTTACATTGCTTAGCCTTGGATGTCTCTAGGGAAGACGCCTTCCATGGAGGTGGGAGAGAGAGCTGAGTTCTTAAAAGGAGTAAATGTGCTCACCTTTACTGACATGGTTTTACTAGAGCAATTGCTGTAGCTCTTGTTTTCTTTTATCTGGTCAGAGGTGGGTAGCACAAATCTGGAGTTCCAGATGTTTCCTTTTTTTTTACTTTTGGAAATTGTTGAATCAAGCCTCATCTGCATAGACCCAGCTTGTGGAGCAAATTGTTTGTCCTCTAGGAATTCTAACTGACTCTTGCTTGAATGAGCTTTCTGTCCCATGTATATGCCTCCATTATAATAATTTTTGTGCATGTCTCCATCGTAACCAGGTATGAAGCACAGTACATTGTTTATCTGCGTGTCCGTGTTTATTTGCATGTAAACATGGACATGTTTAGATTATGAGTTCCTACAGGGCAGGAATTATGTCTTTTCTTCTTGGTCCTTCCAGTGACCACACCAGCTCAGTGCCTGGCAAATAAAAGTGCTTGATAAGTGTTTCTTGAATGAGTGAGTGAATGAAAAAAATGAATGAATCTATATGTCTGGATGCTAAACAGTGGGGATTCTGCAGTCTACTGGGATTGGTTGTTAACATGTTCACCCTTTGTGCTGTTGACTAGTCTGACCACATGTGGGACTGCTCTGATTTTCTACAACACCGCTAATATTCATGATATTACTGTATCCAACTGTCTTCCAATGGAGTTGCTTTTGTAGTTTGAATGGAAAAACTACTGTATTATTTCAAATGATTATGAAATAATAAAACAAATAATAACCTCGAATGCCAGAAAACATTATTTTCATGGAACTTTTCAAAAAACAGTTCTACAAGATCCACTTACAAAATACACACAAAAGGAGAAAATAGTGTTACAGGCTACTGAGTGCCATATATTATTTTTGTAATAGGAACAAAAATGTTTGCCATATGGCAGTATGCAGTTAAGATAAAAATATCTTCGCAGGTAGGCCAGGACATTTTCTCCATGTTAAGCCATAAATGGAGCAGTGAGGGGGAAATGGTTTATTGATTATAACATTTAAACATTACTTTTTCTCAATCAATTCTTGCATGAATAAGGCAAAGTGGAAAGCTAAAGCCATTTAGGATTTGGGACAGTCTGGGCATAAGGGCAGAAAATTACATGATTGTTCATGGTTTGGACATGCATCATCGGGGTAGAAATTTTAGGTTTCCGATTTTACTATTAATATTAGGTGGGGATGTTTATAACAGTAAGCTCCAAATAAAAGTGGATTAAATATTTTTATTTTATTTTTATTTTTACTTTATGTAAAAGAAGTCCTCAAGTAAGAGTACAGGATTGGCACGGACCCTCCTTTGTCATCAGCTCCTTCTTTCTGGTTCATTGTTACTAGCACTTGGCTTCTATTTGAGTTTGCCTCCTCGTTCAGCATTGTTGCTGTAGCTCTAGCCATCACATCTCAATCCAGACAGTAGAAAGGAGGAAGAGGAAAAGAGCACTCCTTCCTACTGAATCAGCTCTCTTAAAGGAACTCCCTAGAAGCCCCCAGCCTTTGACTTTCACTTGCTTCTCACTGACCACTACTGGCAGTGAGAGAGGCAAGAAAATGCCATTTTTTGGCTGTGTACATTTGTGGCCCCAAATAAAATCAGTTTGGTTACCAAGGAAAATGAGGAGAAGGCTGTTGAGTAGCAAACCAGTAGTCTCAGCTACTGAGCAAACCAGATAAAACACAGCTAAAAAACCATAATACTTCTTGGAGTTGTTAGCTAATCAGAGCACAGATAAGCATATGTTTGTACAGATGCTCCAAATGCAAGCACGTTTCATGCGTGTGGCCAAAGCAGGGATGTCGGGAGTCCTCTAGGGGAAAATCAGGCTCTTAAAAAATCATGGGGTTAATATTCATTATGTTGGTGAATTTACCAATATAATGGAGTTCAGGGTTTGACCTTCATTACTACGGGGATTGGAACTTGGGTTTTTTTCGGTACATCAAAAGTGGATTTGTCTCTCAAAAAATAAATCGAATGACCCCAACTTAGAGGTAAAACATCATAGATGTAGAAAAGCAAAGTGTTTATTAATTTGCAATGAGAAATAACTGTTACGCGGAGCAAAATTTTCACAGAAGGTTGCTTGAGGAACATGGAATCAGGAAAAGACCAGATGAGTCAACTGAGCATTTAATGTAATCAGGATAAAATAAGGACGGGCTTGCCACGGGACGAGAATGCAGGTCTAGGCGCTAGCCCGCCTCCCTTCCCTGCAGTACTTGCTGGTCCATGCCTGTGTTGACTCCTTTTTCCTGGATCTGTGGTTGTTAGACATTTACGGTTACAAGCACAAAAAGCACGTGATCCTTTCACGGTAGAGCACAAGAGGTGATGAGGAGAGTGTCAGTTGATTGATATGAATCAGCAGAAACTGAAGAAATCAGTGTTTGTCAACAGGAAGTCAATGTGTGAAAGCAGGGCTGAGTCATTCCAGACACAAGGAATCCAACTGTTCAGCTGGGATGCACTTGGTACTCAGATAACTACTAAGACAGCATAGGAGTGACTTTTCAGGTGTGTCTCAGTAATCTTGTGAAATTGTAGGCATTTCGAGACATCTATGGGCATTGCCCTCGGGCAGGTTGAGCACACTGTTCCTTCTCCCTCGTCACAAGCGTGTCTGTCTTAGGCAGCCTGGGCTGCTATAATAAAATACTGCAGACTGGGGGGCCTAAACAATAGAGATTTATTTCTCACAATTCTGGAGGCTGGGAAGTCCAAAATCAAGGTGCTGGCCAATTTGTTTTCTGGAGTGGGTCCACTTCCTGGCTTGTAGATGGTTGCCTTCTCACTGTGCCCTCATATGGCGGAGACAGAGATCGAACTCTCTGGTGTCTCCCCTCATAAGGACACTGATATTATTGGATCAGGGCCCATTTCTTTATGACGTTATTTAACTTTAATTACCTCCTTATAGGGCCCACCTCCAGATACCATTAGGGATGGTTAGGGATACAACACATGAATTTGGAGCAGACACAGTTCAGTCCACAGCAGTGTTCTTTCCAAAAATGAGAGTTTAGTCAGAGAGGAAGCGCTTCCTTGATTGACCAAGAGCATCCTCCTTTAATCGGTAGCTTTCTAGAACAATTAATCTCAATGCACCATTCTGCATATCCCTTTTAGAGTGAGCTGGGATTTATTATGTGCAAAAGGTCAGAAGGTAGGACTGATTCTGCTACCTGGTCCTAAGACTGGTTAATTGCCTGTCTGAATCAATATCGATTTATTTCATTCCTTATATTTAGACTTAATTGTTCTTAGTGCTGTCACTTTCTATTAAAACAGGGTGAACATAAAATAAAGCATGAAGCCTTATTTTACATGCATAGAGAGGCAAATGTTCTCTGTCCACAGCCACAAAGAAGGGAGAAAGTGGGATGATTCAGGATGACAACAGCAAATCGTTTTCCCCTAAAACCTTTGAGCGGTTTTAAAATCTGGATATTTGCTTCAATTTGACTCTCAATTTTATTTTGAGGCCACAGATAGAATCAAATAAGCTCTGAAATACAGAACTTCCCATATTAAAATACTATATTCTGTAAGCCTGTGTTTGAGAGATATTGGTATATTTAACAAAATACTACTTCCCTGGAAGGGTGAGGGATGCATTTCAACTGCGGGCTCCATCATCAGCTGCTTGTCAAAATAAACTGTTTATCTTCCAATTTTAAAGCTGCCAGGTCTGCCGTAGCTGTTGAAAGAAGCTTCCTCTCTGGCAATCCGAGCTGGTCTGACTATTGGGTGTTAACAGCATGGACTCTAAAATAAAAACGCAACCTCAGGTTTTAGTGGCAACTTTTCAGGCTAACTCATCAACTGGAATCAAAGGCAATCTCAATAGTCCTTTTGGTTAAAGAGACTTATAAAGATGTGTTTCATGGATTTGAAATTTAGAGAAAATAGATACAGAATTATTTTTAAAATGGTGAGTGCAGAGAATCTACAATTTTCCCCTTTCTTTTCTTATAAAATATAGTCTGGTACATAATCAGCACATTTTTAATGAATCAAAATGACACCAGATGGAATATTTAAAGAACCTACTACCTTTTACTACTTTATTCTCAAAAATTTTAGTTAGGTTTTTTTTTTTTTTTTTTTTTGAGACAGGGTCTCCCTCTTTCACCTGGGCTAGACTGCAGTGGTGTCAGTCAAACCTCAAACTCTTGACCTCAAGAGATCCTCCTGCCTCAGCCTCCCGAGTGGCTGGGACTACAGACACACACCACCACACCTGGCTAATTTTACTACTGTTTTTGTAGAGATGGGGTCTTGTTCTTGCTCAGGCTGGTCTCGAACTCCTGGCCTCAAGCTGTCCTCCCACATTGGCTTCCCAAAGCACTAAGATTACAGGTGTGAGCCACCGTGCCCAGCCTACTTTCCTTTTTTAATCCAGTGCTTTCATTTCTCTAAGTATTCATAGTGCAAGACAGTGCTGGTCAATGGTTTATAAGAACCATGACAAAAAATACACAAATAAACATACAAACAAAAGCATCTATTTCTATATGTGTGTAAGAGAACTTGATAATGTCACCTAGAAACAAGCACTATTTATCTCCAGAAATCCAAATTAAATATAGAGGCTGAGACTAATCTTTTGGCTTCTGACAGTTGGAGGAGAAGCTTCCCCATTCCCCACCAGGCTTCTCCACCCAAATAAGAAATTGTTACTAATCTCTGGATGACCACAGTTCAAGATCGCTGAGATCCTCCAGTGATCTTATGAAACTGTACTTTGGTCTTAAGTCATCAGTTCACACTGAAAGATTTATATAAAACAATCCCTTAATACTCACTGTTGTCTTTATTGTAAGATGTTATTAAGGATGCTTATTATGAGTGGCTTTCAGATTTGCTCCTTTATTGTTTAAAAGATTGCTTTTAAACAATGCAGATTTTCAGGCCCACCTTGGGCCTATTCTATCTGCATTTCTGGGCAAGAGATCAAGGCGATCTGCATTACAAATAATCTCAGGTGGTTCTAGTGCCTTGGTGGGGATATGGGAAACATGGCACCGTGTCCTTCTCGGGAGGACCACGGAGGAAAATTCTCTCTAGTCTCACTTCCAGCACCAATGGTCCTACTTCTGGGAAAACAACTTATTTTTATTTCCTGGATGCCATAATTCATATATCTGTGTTGATTTTTTTTTTTTGCATCAGTCAAAGCATAGAGCCAAATATGAATCCTTCTAGAAAATGTACAGAAAGAAACTTATGGCACTATGAGTGCCATGTGAACATTCCTGCCTTCGTCTTCTCTTCCTTACTCTCATTTCCCCTTTGCCTCACTATCTTCACCAATTTATTTTTAATTCTGTGTTTTGTTTTATTGCAGGTTTTTTTTTTGTACATTGCTCTAAATCCTTTCTGGAACAAAATGTCACATGAATAATAAATACTGTGCAAATATTTGTATAAATCTTAAAAACTCTTTCTTGGGTTGGGGTGTTTATATTTACTGTTTATTGTTTTAAAAATACAACTCAGGATAGCCAAACTTATAGACGCTTAGAGTAGAATGGCGGTTGCCAGGGGTTGGGGGTGGGGAAAAGGGGGAGTTGCTATTCGACTGGTATAAAGTTTCAGTTATACAAGATGAAAAAGTTCTAGACATCTGCTGTGCATGATCATGCCTTTGGTTAAAGGGCAGAGCTCATGTTCAATGTTCTTACAACAATTAAAAAAATCCCTGACAACTTAGGATGATCCCACAGAAGTCACAACATAAACCCGGTTGAAGGTGGTACTATTACTGTCTTGTTTCGTGACCTTATTGCCCTTTGGTAGTGTGGGCGAGTTGGGGGCAGATATTACTTCATGTCCATAAAAAACAAACAGATAGTCTTCTAAATTTTATTTAGAATGAAATCAGCATGGTAAAAATACATCAGTGATACACACGACAAAGAACTTGAGTCCTTAGCAGAATGAGTCTCAAGGGAGCAGAAACGGAGCCTGGCTGTGCTCTCCTTTACCTGCACTGAGCTACATCTGAAGATAAAGTTGACCTATGAGCATATTAGGAAAAAAAGAAGCAAGTAACTGGTAGATCCAGGAAAATCATTTGTAATCTAAATTTGCACGAGATGGGGCAAGCTTGCTTTTGATCCAAGTCTGGTACTTCTTGGTTAACAGGGTGTAGATTCCAGGCTTCCTGGCAACACCACATCCAGTACCTCCAGAGACTATGGCGTGGAAGACACCTTTACAGATTAAGGGGCCCCCTGAGTCACCCTGGAAAAAAGAAAATGGGCAGATACTTGATAAGAAGCTATTGAAAATTTTCTACCACCAACTGTTTGTTGTTCAAAGGATTATTATCTGGGTCTTGGGTTTCTGTGTGTCCTGAAGAGTGCCCAACACTGCCTCTATGTTTCTGTCGCTGTCTGGGACTATGTTTCTGTCTGTCTGTTTTTCTCTCTGTTCATGTCTCTGTCTACAACTACAACTATGATTATGCCTCTGTCTCTATGTCCATGCCTATGTCTCTGTGCTGTCCCTATGGCTAGATTCCTTTTGTAATTTATGACTGTTGAACTTTATTCATTAAAGAATGGGTAGACATAAAGTTTTAAATGATCCAGTGAAATAAAAGAAATTTTTTTAAGTTGTGGATTTCATTTTGGTGCTCACAGACCTGGAATCAAGTTGTTATTGAGACCAGTAGAAAAGAGCAATGTATTGTAGCAAATGTCTTGACAGCAGGGACTATTAATATATCTTCTGTATTATTCTTTTCCTTTTTTATTTTGCATCCCCACATGGTTAAACACAATGCTATGTACACGAGGGCTGTCTGGAAAGTATCCAGCCATTGTTAATATATTTTTCATATTACATGGCCGGATACAATCCGGACAGCTCTTGTAGACACCACGCTTAGTAAATACTTGTTGAATGAAATGATTTTTGAAGACTCACTCTAACAACAAAACATGTAACTGTCAAAAGAAGTGAAAGAGTTATAGAGGGGATGGCGTGGCCTTTCAGATAAAGAGCTGCCTTTTAAATTCGAGCAGCCTTTGTCTGTGCTGCTGGTCACATTACAAACTGTGGTGCTTTGTACTCTGGTCAGCCATGATAACAGATGTTCAGGAGGGCAAGAGTCTTGGGGCACTGCAGATACATAGGACATTTGAAATCATCATACCCTTTCCTCCAATAATGCTTAATGTAGTATGATATGAATATTGTATTCTAATTTTTAAAATGTTAGTAATCCATCTGTGCTACATATTAGTCACCTATAAACAGGAACACCCAATTTTTTTTCCTTACTATCTCAGTAAACAGAAGATTTTGAAAAATATAATGGCTGTTATTCCTTTTTATTAATCGGTGGTATGGTATGAATGTTTGTGTCCCTCCCAAATTCACATCTTGCAATTCTCACTCCCAAGATGATAGTATTAGGAGATTGGGGAGGTGATTAGATCATGGAGGTGGAATCCTCATGAATGGAATTAATGCCTTTATTAAAGAGGCCTGAGAGAGACCCCCTCATCCCATCCACCATGGATAGGGTCAAAAGTGGCCGTCTGTGAACCAGAAAGTGGGCCCTCACCAGACACCAAAACTGCTGGTGCCTTGATCTTGAACTTCCCAGCCTCCAGAACTGTGAGAAATAAATTTCTGTTATTTATAAGCAACCCAGTTTATTTTGTTGTAGCAGCCCAAACAGACTAAGATAGTCAACATTATCTAAGAAATATATACTGTATACTTGAACTTTTTGATTTGAGTTTTATGAGACCTTCTTATTAATTAATTTGAAAGGTGGTTCTTTGGATAAGTTATCTTCTAATCACTGCTAGTGACTTCAGGGTAGACCTCATAAGGATGTTAACACCTCTCATAGGAAGCCTGTAAAAGTTGTCAAAAACAGTTTATTACCCTGATTAACAGGCATTTAATGAGTGCTAATTAAGCACTATGGAAGGTTTTATGACCCATTCACACTGGTAGTTAAAAAGGAATAGAGAATGCTGTGCAGGAATGGAGAGAAAATTTTTATTCTCCACGCCCTTCCTCCTCAGCATTAGTGAGCAAATGGAGACTTGGCTGCGGCATAGTCCTCCGGAATGCCTGTGTGAACGAGAGACTCTTACCTTGCAGGAATCCTTCTGGCCTCTGGCATCTCCTGCGCATACCATGTCTTTGGTTATGACAGGGTTGTGGTTGTAGTAATTTTGGCTGTTGCAAACTTCTCGACTTATGATAGTAACAGTGACTTCTTGCAGGGTATCAGAGAGGCTTAAAGTGTCTGAGTTGGTGGCTCCCCAGCCAGTAACCTGGCATTTGGTTCCAGCTCTAAGATAGCTTTTGGATCTTGGTTGAAGCAGCTGAACATATTTGCCAAGTTTTGCAGCCTTATGAAGCTGACAGATTGAAAAAAGAATAAATTATCATCCTTTCCTGCTAGTATTCTGCTGTTAGCCTGTGCATTGTATGTGTGGTCCTTCTGTCTTAGGAGGGCGGCCCTTTTCTTGAATCTACTTTGGTGGTAGCCTGCAGCTGCATTTGTGGTTGTTGCTTTTTTGAACACAGTCTCCATTCCCTGTGGAGTTCACTGATACTTGGGGAGGGAGCTTATACAGAGCAGGAATTTTGCCCAGTCTTGAACAAACTGGCCTTTGCCCTGCATTGGATGGTTTTCTGTGGAATAACATCCATAGGTCATGACTTTCAGGGCTGGGCTGCTTTCTGTTGGATAGGACCCTTGAGTATGGTCTAGACTAAGTTCGGACTAGTCTATGTATGGTCTAGACTAAGTTGTAACTCACTTCTGAGTCCCTGAAATCACTTGGTTGGCTCTGTTGTACATATGACAGTTGTGTTTTTCACTTGCTAATGATAAAAACATTTGAGAAAAAAGCTTTCAGTGTGGATCCTTGAGCCTGTGAGATATTCCTCTCCTACATATGTGAGCATCAGAGCTTTTTTTCCTTGTATAAACATAGTCCTGATGCATTTGTGATAAATTCTTGTTTCTTTCAAGGCAGTATATGGAGTAATACGGCCCTTATAGAATATGTTACATCACCTCAAACATGGGGGGGTGCTAACAAAATGCTTTTGTGTAGATGATTTAACTAATTGAGCCATGCTGATAAGAATGTTGGCAAAATTGAAGGAAGGCAATGCTACATACCTTAACCAGCATGATATCATTCGATTTAGGATCTATTAAAAATCTTGAGAATGGTATGAATTTTTTAATCTCAAATGTTTGTTTGGAGGCCTCATTCTTTGAGAGAGTGTGTGCTCCTAAAACCACTGTGGGAGACCAGCTTTTGTCAAACCTGAAAAAGCAAAGAGAATGAAAGTAACAGAATCACTTCCAAATCCCCCAGTGGGGAGTGGAGATGGTGGAGAGGGTCATATACATATAGACACAAGGACTATCTCCAAGGTAACCTGCTTAAGATTAGATGGAGTGACCGAGGTCTCAGTGGACCCCAGCTTGAATTGATATCAAGGGCCAAATGTCTTGCCCTTAATCCCATCCTAGCCCAATTCCCTGGCATTGCAAAAGAATATCAAAACTTGTATCCAACTGTGGGAAAAAAGGAGTGAAATCTTAATTGACTTCGATCAAGTTTACAACAAAATTATGTTCATTTATGTAAAAATAAAGGAAATTATATTTCTTGAGTTTACAGTTTGAGATTTATACCAACTACTATACCCATTAAGGGTTGTTTAATTGCGGTAAAATATACCTCATATCAAATTTTGTTATGATAAAATTTATAATTTTAACCATTTTTAAATGTACAGTTTGCTGGGCATGGAGTACATTTATATTGTTGTTCATCCTCCACCATCGCCCATCTCCAGAACTTTTTGATCTTCCCAGTGTTAAGTGTTTTCACATTTAAGGTGAAAATCCCACTCTACGCTTGCTCATCTGCATGTCTAGACCTCATCTCAGGGCCACGTGGGAAGCAAGGCCCATCACGTGCCTATCAGATATGCTCACACATCCCGGCCCCTCAATTAGAAAGATGATTTGGATGAGAAAGGAAAACTGTCCTCAAGTTGAAAAAACATTCCTAATTGGAAATGAAGATACTTTAAGGTTAGTAGCCATTTCGTTGTGGATATTTACACAGCACAAACTGGTGAGTCAGGTGAAGAAACACAAGTATTTTTGTTTTGTTTTATTTTGTTTTTTAATCCCTGATCATACACAATTCTAGTGTATATATAATACATAGTTCTAGTGTTTCAATAATGCCGCAATTGATCTGATTTTACTGTACATTGGATAAAATTACATTTATGGCCAGTGTTGAAAGTAGAAATGATTTTTTTGAGATCTTGGCTACACCTTGGAGCCATTTGTATACTATGGGATAAGGTAATATCCCACTGCAATGTGTGTCTTCATTGCATTTGAAGTGAGGAAGCTGCCTCAAATCTTTTCATGGAAAAAGAAAGGCGATAGAAATAATTGAATTTATTTGTATCCATATAACTATTTCTTTGCTACTTAAATAAGGGAGCAAGGTAGATTACAGTAAAAACATATGTACTCATGCATAGATAAGTAAAGATTAATAAAAATTAAAAAGAGCACAGAAACATACAGAAAAAAGGAAGACATGATTATTTAGGGTTTGGAGAGTGAGCACATGACTATGGAGGAGTAGGTTTGCATATGGCAGACCTGTGACTGTCTGGAATGACCACGTTTGGTTTCTACCAAAAGAGTTTATTTTGGGAATTTCAGCTCTATTCACTGAAATGTTTGCCTATTGCAAAATCAGGATGAGGTTGAAATTTCTCATAGGATGTGGATTGGATTTCCTAGGATTGATTCAAATTCAAATTCAACATACTCACTAAAGCCAAAGCTTTAGAGGGGAAGGATGATACAAAATCCCCAGGATTAATGCTCTAACAAAAAGTGGATATGTGCATAAATAATTCACATGAAGAAGGCTCCAAATTCCGTACGAAGGCAAGGTGTGGAAGGTGGATTCTGACCAAGGGAGAAGTGCTGAGAAAATTTCTGGTTTTCTTTCATCTTTTAACTAATTTCCTTGACTAGTTATTGTCTTTGAAATGTTTTGGTTATTTTCATCTCCACTGGGACATGTGAATACCAAAACAACTCAAGCAGACCCTTATGCTGAACTTTCAATTTCTAGATACCTTTCAACTATAATCTGTACTACCAAGAGCGATTTTTCTGCCCACGGGATACCTGGAATTACTTGAGTTTTAGGTCTCACCTTCTAAGCTAAACCTTGTCTGAATTCACACAGAGGAGAAGTAATAATATCAGTGTATTTCATCTGCTCAACACCGTGTTTCTCTAAGTGTGGTCTTCAGACCTGCTTCAGAATCACCTGGAGGCGTCTGTTTGAAACGTGGCTTCATGAGTCCCACCTTGGACTTACCTAGAACAGAATTACACACGGAGCAGAACCACAGGATTGCTGGCAGTAAGTCTTTTCACTATCTGCTGAAGATGTCTGTAAACGTTGTCTCGGTTGAGCCTAACAGTAACCTTCCTCAGTTGTTAAAGCCGATGGGCTATACGTTCCTCATTAGTAGAGGGGTGTTCTCTGGCTGGTCCAAGGTGACTCACCTCATAAGTATGGAAATCAGCACCCAAATTTAGCTTTTGTGACTCCAAATCCAATGCTCTTTCCCCAGCTCCTCTTTAAGCTAAGCTCCTCCCAGGCTCTTATGTTCTTGGCTAGACACTGAGCAATGTTTCTGCTTAGACCCACTGCCTGAGGTCTGGCAGCAGAGGCAGGGTCCCTATATCTTGGAGTTCTCTCTTGCCTAACAGAGAGAAGGATGTGGTGTGGCTGTCAGATAGGGAAGTCTGCCCAGTCCTGCCGCATCAACACAACTGGATCATCCAATTAGTTCCTTGGTTATTACCATGGAAGGCAGAGACAGTCGTATAACAATACTTGATAACGTCTATTAAAGTTCTTGAGTTCCATGCTAAGCATTTTACATATTTTCCCTTATTCAAACCTCACAACAGTGCTGTGAGGTAGGTATTATGATGGTCTCCATTTTATAGATGAGGAAATTGAGGTTCAGGTAAATTAACAAACTGGAGGACATCCCACAGATACTAAGTGGAGGCTCCAGGATGCAAACCCGGGCAGGATTAAAGCTCAGTTGGTTTGAATCCAGAGCCCCAGTGTTTCACCATTTCCCTCCGGGAGCCTTGAGTGAGATGGAGTGAGGCCGTGTGGAAGGGCTGTGGCAGGTTCCCCCTTACAACTTGCCAGGCAGGCAAGGGGGATATGGGGCGGTCAGGAGGACAGTGGACAACAGCTGGTGAGAGTTTTGCTTCTGGTAAGTTAAAATGCTGAAAAAATTATACGGGAAGTTTTTTTTAATTTTTATTTTTTACCAGTTTCCTTTTATATTTTACACGGCAACTAACAAAGGGGCCAAGACACTACGGGGGAAGCCGTGTGGATGGGTGGTGAGAAGGGAGCCCCCCCACATTTGGCCCACTTCACCATTTTGCTGAGCAAGAGGCCTGGAGTAAACTATTCATTCCAACAGGATACTTGGGAGTACATTTGTGGGAAGCCACCATTGAACTATTTCATAAATATTTTGAATTTCATAAAGCTTAATATTTTTCCAAGCACGGATCTGCCTACTTTTTGTACCCAAGTGTCCTGTAGAGGAAATCTGATCCACATATTTTGGAGTTCTTTATACTCTAGCCATTTAAAATGATGTTTAGCAATAGTTTTTTTTTTTTCTTTTCAAAACTCCGAGATCTATCTCCAGTCTTTTTATGTAATCTCTTTTCCCCAATCTGGGAAACTACTTCTCCTGAGTTAAATCCACTTGACAAAATTTAAAATTCAACTTAATAATATTATTTGCCTTCCTGTAGTATTTTATGGTTTGTGAAGGAGTACTTCATATGCCATGTTTTAGGCTTAGCAAAACAAACAAACAAATAAAAACTGAAAAAGAAAGAAATAAACCCTCTAATTTATCCAGCATTTGTTGAACATTTATAAATCAGTCTCTGGGAGGTTATAGTCCATTTGAATGTGTACCAAAAACATATTTGAACATGTGCATATTTTGCATTGAATGAACATTTATGAGTTACCCTCTGCCTCACAAGGGGATAAGCGCTCTGGAGAGGAGGACAAAAGTGATGGGGACGCCAGGGTGATTTCTATGAGGGCAAGAACTTCATTTAAATAAAGTAACCATCGGAAATCAGCAGCTTGCTGTTTAGAAATAAAACAGAAGTTCTCCCTGTTTGTAGGCTTCAAAACATCTAATTTGTGATCAAACAGTTCCATTAACATGGAACAATCAGACAAAACCCCCAAAGCATGGAGAAGCAAGTCAGTTCAGTTGTTCTGTTTAGGTATAGCTGATGCCTAGAGAGCAAACCATTACGACAAAGATAGATTCTTAAGAGAAATGCTGTAACGTTTGTAGGAAAAAGAGAAGGCTCCCTCTCAGCTTATTCAGGCAAGAAACATAAGGGAAAAAATACACAAACAAAAAAACCCAAGCTAACATACAAAATAACAAATACCAAATTAGTTTCCTGCTTCTTTTTCTTAGGGGCTGGTTGCAGCATCTCAAGGTTTTTGTACTTTATTAGCTGAAATGAGAGCATCCTAGGCTAAAATGGACTTTGGGAGGTTGTACCTTATCTTCTGAAAAGCTTTCATTCCAAGTAGCCCAGAAAAATAACTCTCACACTCTCTTTCTCTATTCACAAATCATCTATAACTTTTTTTCCAACCTGGGAAAGTTGTTTCCCCTGGGGAAGCTGTGGTTCCCGAACTGTGGGCCTCAGATGCCCGTGGTGAGGGCTGAGGAGTTGCCAGAAGGGGTCTGGAGAGCCGTCGGCCAGGCAGGCTTCTCTCCTAATAATAGCTGCAACCTATTTGTGCTTCCTAAATGCACCGAGCATGCTAAAATACTTAAGTAGATACCATTTAATTCTCAAACCCCATGAAGCAGGCACGATTATGATTATGGCCCATTTGTAAAACAGGGAAGGTAAAAAGCACAGAGCAAGCTCCGGTTGTCCAATTTCCTCACAAGCACTGCGGCCAGGAGAACTGCTGCTTCAGGTACTGCTGTTGCTGCGTTCCCTGGCATCATACAGAGGACTTGAGTTTGCCTAATGGCTCGCCTGGAGAAAGAAGCCCAGCTCTCCCTGAAAAAGGAAAACCCCGGACAGAAAACATGGATGTGCAAAAGGGTAAACAAACCCCACCAGATGGTCAGTGATCACAGAAGCTCACAGTAGATAGAGTTCTTATCCAGCAGAGGCAAGCTTCTCCTCTAGCTACCTTGCAGGAAAAATGCATATGTGCGAGAGCGTGGAGAACTCACCGGAAGTGGCAGTGGGCTGCTGTGAGCACCCACTGGGGAGCGATCAGGACCCCTCCACAGACGTGCTTCCCGCCGTACTGGATGGAAGCCATGAAAGGTCTGGAATGAGGTGACACTTCTCTCCCTCCAACAATCTCCATCTTGAAACCTACAAACGCAAACCAAAGGATTTCACATAAAAGATCCGAGCAGATTGTTTCATGTAATTCTTCTGACGACAGTCACTACATTATTTTCAAAGCCAAAAAAAACAAAAAACAAAAAAACACAACAACCGTATCTAACAGTTTTTACAATTTTACTGATGAAAACTTATATAACACATTACAGTTGAGAAGGATAGAAATCATTGTGAAAATCATTTTCATTTATAACGTAACAACAGAATCACTAGAAATTAATTTAGTGCTTATATGTGGTAGATATAAGAGATACTTACACTCTGAAGTCATATAAGCCCCAGCTATTAGGAAAAACAGAGAAAAAGAAGAAAACTTAGTCATTTTAATGACTTAGATTTAAGAAATCCAGATGAAATACTTGGCTCCTATTGATGAAGGAAGAAGATTCTGAAGTCTGAGTTTTGTTCTTGCAAGTTTTGGCTTTCTCACCACAAGCTCTAGAGATAAGATTTTTCACACCTGAGTTTAAAAGTGTATTATCAGTTGGGGAGTTTCAGGTTTGTGCTTTTAGCACCTTTCGGGGAGAGGTATGTGTACAATAAAAAAACTCATTTCTCGAGGTACCCATCCCCAATATCTATATAAGAGTACTCATGTTATAAATGGTGAAAGAACGAAAAACACCCACACCTTAAGAACTTAATGAAGTTGTAGAGTTCAAAGATGTTCATTGCTCTAAAGTAATACTTACTATTTTTCCTGGCATAAAATGGTGCCTATCATATTTCATTCCTCTCTATTTTTCATTTGGACATAGATTTATGATGAAGAGAGACATGGAACCTTGCACAGATCATGGTTACTTCACAATGTGGCTTAGCTAAAGCCTGAACCCATATGTTTTGCAGCAAACTTACTCCTGGTCATGCCATTTCTTCTAAATTCAACCAAATTTGGTTAAATTTTAGTTACATTTTTGGGAGATTTCATAATGTTATTAAAGGGGAACATTGGAAACATATTTTTGATTCAGTCTCTCTTTTACTCATTTTTAAATGAAATTGACCATGTGTTTATCCAGGACCTTAATAATAATATCTTTTAAAAATCAAGGACCGCATTTCATCTTTTCCCCAGGAACAGATGACAGTGCATTGCCAGGCCTTCTAAAATGTTTTCTCCTTCACTACAAAAGGTATTAGACTTAAAATTCTACAAGGTTCTATTTGTGCTGGGTACTAACCAATGGTGCAAACATTATAAAATGAGTACAGATAGGTAAATCAGGCACCAGAACTCCAATTGCTTTCTAGAAACACTAACCAAAATTTACATTACATCGACAGAACTTACTTTCTCTTTTCTAAGATATATACACTCTATCTTTCATTTCTTTCTCTTTTCTAAGATATATACACTCTATCTTTCATTTTTTTTTTTTGGAAAGGAGAATTAAAGTCCAAAGCTATAAAGCTTGGAAGATTGCAAGAGACTCCTACCAAACTGCTGTTTTCTAGGACCATAAAGTAGGAATATAATAAATAATATTATAGTTATTATTATACATTATAATTTAATAATATATAAGTAAAATGCCTTCAGTTATTTCTCTAATTCTCTTTACACGATCATTTACGTTTTCACATCTATGTCTTTGAGGAAGGCAGGACAACTATTATAGTCATGTTACAACTGAAGAAATAAGCTCAGAGAGGCTATGTGATTTGCCTAAGGCTACACAGCTTACAACCTGGACCAAATCACTTGCGTGACTAGAAGTAACTCGTGTGTCACTAAGTACACTGCCAGAGCACAGGATTTGATAAGTAGCCTGCTTTCATTTTACAGGGACGCTGCATATAATACGCTTTCTGCGTGTTAAACTGAATGAACAAAACCAAGGCGGAGCAGTGACTTCCTGCCAGAGAGAGTAGAAGGTGAGATAAGGAGGAGCCAGTTACAAAAAGCCACAAAATTAATAAACCAAACTTGTTGTTCCACTCAAATGTTCCTGTGAATTTTCAAGTCATGTCTGTCACTGTCAACGTGCCTTGATGTCCCTCAGATACCACTTAATTTGGAAGAAGGCACACAGGATGATGTGAGTTCCCTACCGTACCCAGTAGTGTTGGGAACATCAGGAAGATGGCGTGTGACGTGTAGACGTGTTCTGACTTCGGAGGAAGAAATCAGCTGTATGAAAGACAAAGCTTCGTGGGGGACATGGTTACAAACACCTCTCAGCTGCGTATTTCTGTGTAGCAAGGACTGACATCCACATAGCTTTGTACAGATCGCTAAACGTTTTCAGCTGCATTTCCAGGGAGGTGCTTGTCATCAGTCTTGTTTTATGGATAAAGACACTGAAGCTCAGGGACTTGCTTGAGATTACCGAGCCGGCAGGTGGCCCTTAAGCCCTTACGTGCTGGCTCCGGGCTCCATGCTCCTTTCAACCTGACCACATGCCTGCCTTGCTTTGAGAGGTCCCTGGGGCTCAGATGCGCTAAGAGGAAAGCTGGCTGTGCCGAAGGGAAAAAGGATTTAGCAGTGCACACTGCAATTAGACATGGGTGAGATTTAGTTCAATGGGAAGACAGTCTCATAACTCTTTCTTGTAACTGACCTGGAAACTTCTGAGAATCACGTTGGTTCATAATAATGAGTTATTTCGTTTTGGCTTTAGACCAATGCGCTAGTTAATAGTATCATTTGTTATTATGTTCAGGATTCTGGATTTGAGAACAGTGGGCTGTGTAACATGATGGGCTCGGCGATCTAATTTATTTCTGGATGTTGGTTTTTGTTCTGTTGAGTCTGCTGCGGGGAGGGCCGTGTTTGCTTTGGACGGCTTTGCAGCAGCTGTGCCGGGCTGAGCAAGTGCAAGGCCACGTTCAGCCTGGGGCTGGCTTTACACGTTGGGGCCTTGTGGTTCTCCTTTGCTGGGTTGTGTTGAGCTGCCCTCGTTAGCTGCTCTTAGAGATGTTGTTTTTGATCCTCTTGTGTTTCAGGAGACCCTTATAGAGCAGCTGTCCCGATGCTCCAAAGGCCACGTGTGTGGCTCTACCCGTGGGCTGCCTTTCTTCAATGGCCCAGACACCTGCTTCCTCAGATTCGTGGCTCGCAGACCTGTGCCAGTCTGTGACCTGTTTGTTACTGAGCCAGAGCAAGATGGGGACAGAAATTGAGAGTCAGAATTTAGAAACCGTAACAGCTATTTAACATGGCTCTATATTAATTTATTTTATTAATGAAATGTGGTTTGTTCAATCTAATAAAAAATTGGGCATGTATTTTGTATGCCTTTGTTTTTTATTTAATTAGTTTTTCTATCTATTTGTGTTTGTTGTATAAACATACCAGTTCACAATGGACCGAAACTAAAAGCAAACAAACTAACAAACTAAATCCCCCAACATACCTGGTCTTCCCCACAGGTAGTTTGAGAAGCTCTGCTCTGTAGACACAGCTGCAAAGCAGATCTGTTTCAAGCCCTTCCCATTTTTTCCCTTTTAGCTTCCTTTGAAAATTTTTCTCAACACCAAGGTTTCCAAGGTCCAACCCTCCCCAGCCTCCAGCACTTGAGATCAGGATTTGGCAAAATTTCTCTGGGTCCCTTCCTTGTAGCCCACCATCCTCTGGGCCTTGATTTCTGTCCAGTAATAGCTTAGCTAATTTGACAAATGAATCTGCTAACAATTATAGTAAAAATATGACAGCTTTGAAAATTGGGGGGGGGGAATGGTATAGGGGTGCCGTATGATGATATTATGTCCAAAGGTTCCAATAAAATGTAAATCCCACCTCAGATTACAGCCATCCCTTCCATGAGGTCCTTAAAATGGATGCGCTTAGGAAAAATTGCAAAGGAACGCAAAGTAGTCCTTGACTTAGAGCTGGGGCTTTGGACTTAACCTCAGTTTAGAAACGCTGGGTCAGCTGGGCTGGGGCACATGGAACACTGCCTTCTCCTACTTAAATCTGAATACTTCAGAGCACTGCTCTATGGTGCCCGCTTGGTGGGAGGATGGCGGTGATGAAGGTGGGATGGAGGGAAATTTGTTTTATCTTCCTCCACCTCTATTTTTAAGCAGAACATATTTTGCATGTTAATTATCTTCCTTTATTAAATATGAAAATATGTTTTCTAATTCACCGCTACTGAGCTCAGTAACACAATACCACTTCCACCGCCTCCTCTACTCCTCTCCACGTCAGTTATGAAGGACTGCAGTGGATGAGAGTTGCATTGAGTGTGGGATCTTGGCATAAGGAGCCACCACAGGAAAACAGCTTGAGAGTTTGGCAAGTGGGGAGATCCCAGCACTCTTGGGGCTGGCTGCCCGGTCACACACTGTTCCTATCTCGGCTTTTTCTCCAGGCCTTATGCTGCTCTTTTGTGACACCTTTTCTTTTTCTTCTCTTCTTCAGGGAGGCCTTTGATGTTCATTTTCACTGAGTTCAAATGTTACAGGAGAGGGATGAGGAAAATCCCACATGGGGTGGTCCATGTGATGTCGCTGGACCCAAGGTAGATCATTCGCGCTCTCTGCAGTATTTGTCCTAAAAGATTTACTCACGAGAAAATCCTTTCAACCACAATCACTGCCAAAGGAAGGTTTGCAGCCCTCACCGCTTTCCCGAGTTCCAGGCTTGTGGGGACCCCGGCCTTGCACAGAGGAAGGCGAGGATTATAGGAGCCTAATCGTGTTTTAGGGAGAAAAGGGGAGTCAATACGCAGGCCAAGTCAAGAGATAAATACCAGGGAAAGACCAGGTAATAAAGATGAGAAAAAAGGTGGAGGCAGGAAGGGAAGGGAAAGAAATAAATATTGTTGAAGAAGGAAATGATCAGTTGAAGGTGGGAGGCCTTAGCATGGAACACTGCCGTTTATATTTGGATATCTCAGATACAGTACTGTGATATGGCCCATGCCAGATATATCATCTTTTTGTAATAGAAACAGATCTGTTAAAAAGAATACCCTTATATTGAAAGCAATTGAACTGTTTAATCAGAATGGTTTCATAAAATAAAGTCGCAACAGGCAAAATAGTAGGAATTTTGAAGGGGATGATCAAGTTCATTAATGAGAGAAACTCAGTAATTGTGATGACCAAACTGGACCTCAATAAATATTATTGATTAATTGATTCAGTATTCCATAATTTTTCATTGAAAATGAATTCAAATAGAAGTGTAAGTATGGTAGAAATACTCTTTCCAAAGGCTAATGATTGACCAAATGACACACACTTGCACGCGGGTATGCTCGCACGACACACGTGTACACACGTGACCTTCCCCTCCCACCTGTCCCAACCACCAACCCCTGAATCCTTATCCTACTCTTTATCATAAATACATTCCAGGTGGGTCAAAGATTTTTCATGAAGAAATAAAATCATTATAAACACTAAATGAGAGGGTAAATTATAAATAATGTTTAAGAGGGGAGGGCTTAAAGAAACCATCAATAAATCGGAGTACATAAAACTTTAAGACTTTTGTAAGGCATCGAATATCATAGATGATATCCAAAGAGATAAGACAAAATGTTTGTCATTTGTATTGAGAACATTTCCCACCAAAGCTAATATCTTTAATATATGAAGAGCCCTTACAAATACTCAAAAAAGGGAAGAGTAATAATAAGTGGGCTCGATGTGAGCAAACCAATATAAATAAAAATAATATTTAATTAATTCACTTCCCTGAGGATGTACCATATAAATAATATTAAAAATAATCTTCATGAATATAGGATAAAAAATAAAGCACGGGCTTTTGCAAGTCTTAATAAGTATAAGGTTTAATGTGCTAAGGACACAACTACGATAGCAAGTACTGATGAAAAGGCCACAAGGCTGAGAAGAGACACATCAGCAAAAGCATAATTTGCTGAATTCTCAGTGTTGTTTGATCAAACAATTGATGGGTTTTAGCAACAACATAATTATCACACTATTTCTTCTAGGTCTCAAACTTTGTAAACTCTCCTACCTACTATAATCTTTTTAATTCTACTCTTCTTCTCTCCCAACTCCAGAGTGTATACTTTCTCTTCTCACTAGAATTTCAAATCCCAGGCCTTCTTGCAATGTAGCCCAGTCTAGGAGCTCTTTTCTGGACACATCTGACCTCTTTTCTGTCTGAACAAGATAGCCATGTGAACAAGGCCCACATATTAACTCCAGGTTCCCCTGCCCTCTTAACCTTCTGCCGTGGAACTGCCTAACCCCACCATTTCTTTCTCAGATTCTAGCTGAAAGAGTTGCTGCAGAAAATCACAGGACCTTGGTGGGCTAGTCCAGCAGCGTGAGAGTAAGGTGTTTACTGCGCTCTAGAAGTTCCTTCACTCCAGAAGTTCCTTCGCTCCTCTCTTGTTCGTTGTCTCGATCGCTAGCCACAATAACTCCTCCAGACATGCTTCATCTTTCCTGAGCACCTATTTCCCACCCTGCTAGACTCTATCACTTCACCTACGTCAGCAACAAACTGATTTGATGACATTTGTTTTCCTTTCTTTTCTCACCTCTTAGAACTCTGCTGTCTAACTGCTGATCTTTTCCTCCTGGTCGAGAGGGAATACTTCCATAGAGGGGAACCCTCTCTTCTTCTGGGGACGAACTATCTTTTCTTCCTTCCTTCTCCCTATTCTCTTCCCTCCCTCTCTCCCCCACTTAATTACTTTTGTATGCGTGTGTGCAGACCTATCTATTCATGAAAGGTGCTCACTTGAACATGTTTTCTCCTTAATTTATCATCCCTTTTCTTTCTTTCATAATCAAAATTCTTTCTTTCATAATCAAGTTCTTTCTCTCTCTTGTCAGCCTGACAAATTGTTTTATTTCTCACTGCACAAGTGAAATCCATTATTAGTGACTCCTGTGGGTTCTCTCAATCCTCACTGTCTTTGATTTCTTTGTACCGTTTCACTGACCACCAGCTTTCCCTTGAAGTACCCTCTGCCCCTAACTCTTTTCATACTCTCTGTCCTGATACTCTTCACCCCTCTGAACACTTCTTATGTGTCTCTTTACTACCACGTCCTCTTCCTGTTCTTCAAATTCTCTTTTTAAGCCTCTTCTAGAGGCTTCTCTTTTGCCCAGTCTTTCCCAAAGATTGTGCCATGAAGCACCAGCCATAGGTGTAATAATAAAAGTTGTCCCCAGGGGAAAAAAAAGAGTTCTATAGTTCAAAAGTTTGGGCAACACACAGGTAACTAAACAAAGAAGTTCAGTCTCATTCTGGTCTTTAGGACTTCTCAGGGACTTTGAATGCTGAGATATACCAAGGGGTACAAGGGGTTATGTGGGGATACAGTATGCTAAGTTTCTCAAATTTTCTGGACCACAGAACATTTCTTTTCCTGGAGCATATCAAGGGACCCGTATTCCACAGAACTCATGGTAAGAAACACCATGAGCATTTTTCCCACTCCCAGAACATCAGTCATCAACCTCTGTGTAGATTTCTTTCTACCTTGACCTCTCTTCATAATATTGCTCCAATAACTTTTTCTCCTCCTGCTCTCCTCTCACTTCCTTACTATCAGGTAAGAATATTTCTACTCACTACCTCTATGCTTGTTAATCACTTACCTATTACTCAAGTTCTGCAGGAAATGCCACCTTCTTCACACAGTGTGTCCTGATCATTCCAGATGGAAGTGCTTTCTCCTTTTTCTAAAAGTGGGAGGAACCCTTACAAGTGATAGAGGCAAAATCTTGCCTAATATTATTATTGGTATTTATCATATTCTCCCTATTTATTCAGTCTATTTGTCTGTGAGATCAGTAGCTTCTTGAGGACTTTGTGCACTTTGTACCAACAAGGAATACTTTCAGCTGCAAGTAACAGAAAACCTAACACGGAAGGACTTAAACAATGAGGAAATTCATTGTATCGTATAACAAGAAGCTCAGAGGTAAGGTGGCACCAGGGTTGATTAATTCAGTGGCTCGATGTTGCTATCAAGACTCAGGTGTGCATCCTCAGTCCTCGTACTCACTAACTTGTGTCCTAGGTGTCACATCTGGCCACATGAAGTTCAAGAGAAGAAGAGACCAGCTGTTCCTGCAGGTGCTTTCTAGGACTGCACACCTTTCCAAGAAGCTCACTGGCACCTCTCCCTCACATCTCACTGGAGTGAACAATATCCCATGCCTTCCTGAAACCAATCACTAGCAAGAGAATGGGATTTTCCACTGGACTGACTTAGACACATCTGCCAAGCTGGGGTTTGGGTTATCTTCAATGAGGAATAGAGATGGGGTTTTGTTAGCAAGGTGGGATTGGTTTATGCCGTATTTACTATACTGGCTATAGACTTGCTAAGTAAGTAAAGGATGGAAAGAGGGTTGTGCCAAACGTGCTTAGTCAAGATTTTTTAACATGTTGTCTGTTGACTACCTTTCCTGTCTTTCTACAAGGAAAATTAAAAATTTATGTTACAATAGAAATATTGATAGGTGAATATTTATAGTTGTTAATTCTGTATTTTAAATATTAGAGCCTTTCCCTCCAGTCATATCAGGAACTAGGGATATAATAGAGTCATTTTGGGTAAAGGTTTCCAAGGGAATTCACAAGGATAAAATCAAAATAACATAAAATAGATTCTAAATTAAGATTTTCATTGTTTTCATCAACAAAATTATAATGTTGGGAAGCTTCTTTTCTTTTCCCTCATGTTCAAGATAGCAACCATATTTCATTGTATGTGATTTGATGCCAATAGTTGAATCAGTCTGTATTTTAATTTAGTATTTCCTCCAGACATTCTTTGAACATGTGTCAACAGGAAAGAACATGTTTCAAAATCTACTTCTGCTCATTTTTCTCTTAATAAACTAAATGAATTTTGAATATACGTCTTTTAGTTCCCTCTATGCTTTCTGAAATTTGCCAGAAAACCCAGAATGATCAGAACTGGTCAAGACCAAATTCTGAAGCAGGTGAAATTGGGCACGGGAACCCTCCAGCTCCACTCACAATGTTTCTATTTCTCTTAACAGTCCTCTTCTGCAAGGATTTATTGTCAGAAGATACCTACCAACATCTCATTGCTCAAGAACATTTTAAGGTGCTACTTTTCGGTGTATTCTCATTTTATTTAGTGTTTCTTAAATACTAAAAAAAAGTCTCTGAAGATTCAGAGGAAGCATGTCTAATGATGAGATGCCCAATATGGTGACAGAGATGGAGACAGTTTGGGTAGAGAATATTCCTCATTCCCCACCAAGTCACGCCACACAGGCATCACCTACTCTGCTGGGTAAGAGTCTGGCTCTGGTAATGATGCTTTGTTTTTGCATATTGTTGGTCATATCTAAGCCAGAAGCCCTTGAGCCTGGGAATGTTTAAAACTGTGACACTGGAAGTGCTAAGGCAGATATTTCTGCCCAGTGTGTATGTATGATGTGTGGGAGGTGACTGGAGAAATATTTTAAAGTTTCAGTCAGTAAGTACTCTGATTAAAATGAGTTTTAAATACCTCTCTGAAGAAGCAAAGAATGCAAAGAGCAAGGGGCTCAGGAACAGAATGGGGCTTCCTGTACACAGATTGCATCCCCACGCTCGCCCGCCT
>RJWJ010020880.1:0-28510 GCA_004363605.1 Indri indri | reverse complement strand
CTAAGCAGGGTCGGCCTGGGTAGTACTTGGATGGGAGATTAAGGGCCCACCCCACACCAGTCTGACCTCATCCTAACTTGATTACATCTGCTAAGATCCCATTTCCAAATAAAGTCACATTCCGAGGTCCAGAGGTTAGGGCTTGAACACCTCTTTTCTGGGAGACACAATCCAGCCCATAAATACTGCATGGGACACACTTATAACCTAAGTATTTGCCATTTATCTGAAATTCAAGGGTAGTGGAGTATCCTGTATTTCATGTGGAAACCCTGAGTCCAAGTCATACGGAATTCCTCAAAGTCCCATAGCCTGGCCTCTGCGTCTGCCCTCTAGAAAGTAAATCCTTTTAAAAGAGAAGGGACTATGGGGCTGGGGTGGGAATCAACTATTTATGAACAAAGGTTAGTGTCCACAGGCACTTGAAAGTGACAAAAGATGAGCACAGACGGAAGCAGGGACGGACAGATACACACCCCGACCTGTGCCCAGATCTGTGCTGGGCACTGCAGGAAAGACGAAGGTGGCGGGGTCTGAGGACAGGGGCAGGTGGGGGCCGGGTCTCCAAGGAACCGGAGGCTCTGCAGAATGAGAGCAGTGCTGCCGGCGCCGCACCTGCCTGGGGGCCACAGGTCCAGGGGACCTGCTCCTAGGTCGGTGCCTTTCGCACCCACTCCACCCCACCTCCTGGAAAATGCACCCAAACTCCTCAGTCCCACTACTGGGCAGGGCCGTTGAGCCACATCCAACTAGGTTGTCACCTGCCTAGGTCTCCCCTTGTGTCCCTGTGAGGAGGGGGACTGGTGGGAAGCAGGGGAGACAGGAGGGTTGATGCTTCTAAGCGAGGCAAGACTCAACACACGATGCACCCAACCAAAGCCTGCCCAGACTGCCCCGCTGTAGACTGAATGCTGCATCCCCACAAATTCTCATGTTGAATCCTAACCTCCAACGTGATAGCATTTGGAGACGGGGCCTTTGGGAGGTGACTAGGTCGTCAGAGTGGAGCCCTCTTGATTGGGATTAGCACTCTTATAAAAGAGGCCCCGAAGAGCTCCCTCGCCCCTTCCACCATGTGAGGACGCAGAGAGAGGACAGCCGCCGTCTGTGAACCAGGAAGCAGACCCTCACCAGGTACCGAATCTGCCAGCACCTAGATGTTGCACTTCCAGCCTCCAGAATCGAAGTAAGGGAGAAAGAAGTTTCTGTTGTGTACAAGTCACTCGGTCAACGGTATTCTATTATAATGGCCTGAACGGACAAAGACACATCCCCTCCTGGCTAGGGTAGTGGCTGATGGAGATGATGGGGTGTGCGGGGCTTGGGGGATTGGAGTTTCTCATCTGGCGAGAGGGTAATAACTGAAGCCAGGGAGAGAACAGAGCCAAGAGCCCGATAGTAAGTCCCAGGGGAACTTCATCACATGCATTCTCTCTCTAAACCGAAAGGGCTGGGGGGTGGGGGGTGGGGGGTGCCCAGTATATTGCTTTGCTAAATTAAACTTAAGGCCAATTATCAGCGTGACCAGGTGATGACAGAGAGAAGGACCATTCTTGGGCCACATCCAGAACACAGCTCAGGTGCAGGGGGGTGTGGCCTGAGCCTCTGGCAGGAGCCGGCTGGTGTGAGTGGGGCTGGGTGCCCCGACCTCTCAGAATGAAGTGTGCGAGGTGGAGGGGGCCTTTCCAGTCAGGCTCCTGGCAGAGGGACACTGTTTGTGCTTCCAAGTCCTCAACGGAGACAGTGCGCCTGAGCCCAGGCCAGCAGGACAGACTCAGCTCACTGGGAAAGCTGAGGAAGTTGGCGTATCTGCCTCTAAACATAGACCCAGCATCCAACTAACTTGGGCAGCATTTGGCAGAAGAAGCTGGATGTTCATCCCTCAGCGTGCCTCCTCTGGGGTCTCGCATACAAATTAGTCCCACTCCAGCTCCTTCCCTTCCCTGCTGCAGAGCCAGCATCGCCATCCATGCATCCTGGCATGCATGCGTGCACTCACAAACACGCATGCATCCATGCACCTCGCATATGTGCGGGCACTCACAAACACTCATGCATGTATCCATGCGCCTCATGTACATGTGTGTACTCACAAACACTCATGCATGCATCCATGCACCCTCACATACATGCATGCAATCACAAATACTTGTGCATGCTCATATACTCAATCACACCTATTCTGTACACACGACAACACACACATCCTTTCGCACACACACAAATCCACACCTGGGTGCATGCACAGCTTTCCATAGATAAATCGATACAGGCACATACACTTGCACACACCAATTCACAACCATACCTTGAAAGCTGTGGACTGCAATTCACAGATTTTCACACATGCAGAGAGCTCCCTTTCATAATGCCCAACCTCACAATTGCACCCACGGCTTATATTTAAAGCATTTTCCTGGCTCACCAGTGGAACATAAATTCCTCTTCTCGCTTTCCATATTTGCTATCGTCAACCTGGTGCCAATTTTCATTTAAAAAATGGTGCCCAAGAAAGACCAAGAACCTAGAAAGGACAATGAATGTCAGCCCCAACAGATGGATGGGCACCAGAGCTTCCCTACTGCGTGGCCAACGCTGTAACAGCCTGTCTTTGTGGCTGGGGTGCAAGGTCATGGGCAAAGGGGACTATCTGAACAGGTCTGTCAGGCTGGTGCCGAGGCCAGTTGTCAGTGGAAATGAAAGGGTTTGTGGTGAGAGATGAGGGGTCCACAGCTGGCAGCAGGCAGGTGAGGGGAACAGGAGGGAGGGACAAGAGCTCGGGCACATTAACAGGCCCAGGGCCACTTGTTAGGATCAGCCCTGGTGGGGTGGTACCACTTCTGAACTAGGAGTGAGGAGGGAGAGTCACATGGTTTTCCAGAAAGTTACTGTGGCAGCTTGGGCCCTCGTCAGGAAGTTACTTCTGCATCTTTGGGGCAGTAGAGGCAGAATGAGAAGAATGGAGTGGCTTGCTGAAACTCAAGAGCATTAAAAGGAGAGAAATCAGGAAAGCCCACTGTATTCCTTTGCCAGGACTGATGCCACAAAGTACCACAAACTGGGCACTTAAACAACAGGCATTTATTGTTTCCAGTTTCTGGAGGCTAAAAGTCTAAAACCGAGGTATTGGCAGGGTTGGTTGCTCTGAGGGCTGGAGGGGAAAGATCAGGGCTCTCGCCTTGGCTTATAGATGGCCATCTTCCCTCTGAGTGTTTTTTGTTTGTTTGTTTGTTTTTGAGGAGAAGGAAAGGGAGATTTATTAATTTGCTGGCAAATGAGGAGGACAGAGACTACTGTCTAAAAATGCCATCATCCTGCCCCCTGTGTCTTCACATAATCTCTCCCCTGTGTGTCTTTCTCTGTATCCAAATTGCCCCTTTTTATTAATAGAAGGACCCCAGTCATATTGGATTAGAGTCCACCCTAATGACCTCTTTTTAGCTTGGTTACCCCTGTAAAGATGCTATCTCCAAATAAGATCACATCCTGGAGTACTGTGGGTTAGAACTCTTAACATATATATATATATATATATATTTTTTTTTTTTTTCAGCAGGGAGACACAATTCAGCCCATAACACTGCCAGAAAAAATTGCCTTAATAACAGAACTGACAAAGATCCTGGGGTTGAACTTAGCACTTGTTGTTCATGACCAAGCAGTTTAGCAGTTAGAAAGACAGACCCCAATTTCAGAGGGTCAAACTTATGACCGCCCTGACCACCTCTAACTGCTCCTCATGGAAAATCAAGGCTCTGCACTGTTTGAAAGTTTTCTGTTAGAGTCACTTATTTATTTTTCTTGCAAAATAATCTTTCTACAGGGATGAATGGCTTTATTTGTGTTCTTAATTGAGAATCAGCACAGTCTTTTGTGTTGGTTGAACTCATTAGAAACAGGTCCCTGAGGTCCGCATGGACTCATTTTCACAGAGTTGCTAAGTCTTAGGGAAATTGTAGTTTACAACTTTAAGTGAATAAACACAGTTTTCTACAAACATTCTAACAAATTTAGTTTCCTATAACAAATACTCACGGTCTCAAATGTAAAAGTCTACAGTCCCTGGAACTATTAAAATAAACCTTTCAATATTTCAGGAAAGCTCCCTGTCCCCTTAGGAAATACACTTGGACAGAAAATCAACTTTATGATGACAAGATACAGAATAAATACGGATTGAACTTGAATTTCATGGTAACTGGAATGTAAATATTTGCTGCACTTCTCTCATCTATCTACATAAAGGCTAATGGTTAATCCAGGGTTTCGCACTCTCAGAAGTGCTTGTGTCCTCTCAAGGCACCTGCTACTGAAGCTCAAAGCCTCTGGTCTCAACTTGATTTTAATCAAGTTTGATTCAACAGTGTTTGGAGTTTATAATTTTTAATTTTAGATAGCTACTAGGAAACACTCCCAGGGCCCCTTCTGTAGAAGTCATGACCTTGTGGGGGGAGTCTTAGGGCAACTCAAGGAAGACAAAGATGGGTCCAGAGAAAAGACTCTGGGGTTGGTCTGCATGGGTTGGAATTCCAGCTCTGCCACGCACTCGCCATGTGAACTTGAACAAAGTGTGTTAAGATCTCTGATCCTCAGTTTCTTCATTTGTAAAATAGAGATGATAATAATACCAATTGTGTTCGATTGTTGAGAGAATTAAGTGAGATATTGTATGGGTGGTGGACGTTGTGATGTGTGTCCCCCTTCAGAAGCAAAGCCTTTTCCCCCCAGCTGCTGCATGTGCTGCCAGAAAACAGCTTTAGCTGTCAGCTGTCTTTGGGGATTGTCTCAGCTGCAGAAAACTGCCTTGCCCAAGGCTACACCTCCTTCCGGGGGCAGCTTGTGTCAATGACTGATCAACATAGGAATGTAAAGTCGTGCCCCGCCCCCCACTCCTTGTCCCAATTTGGGGACCTCTAGAGGACCTTCCCAGCTCCAGAGCTCCCTGTGGGGCTGGCTGAGCTCTTTGTTAGGACAGTGTCATGGCTCAGCTTCTCCCTGCGCCCCATCCTGTTTCCTCCCCTTTCTTCCCCGGGTCTCGATCCCAAGACACTTTCCCTCCTTCATAGACATCCTGCACTCTAAGCTTTTACTGAGAGTCTGCTTCTCCAGCAAGGACAATATGTGCCAACATGTAGAGTGTTCAGAAAAGTGCCTGGCACATAATAAGCATGATTTAAGTGTCTGCTAAACGGAAAGTTAGAAGACGAAATAGAAGTTAGAGACCATGAGATGTCCTCCATGCCTTCGAAAGCAAGTGTTGAATACAAATTTATCTTAGAGATAGAAGCCTCGGGGACAGTCTTAGAATGGGATGGAGGAACCACCATCAGACTTCATGCCTCCAGGCTCAGGAAGCCCTAATCCAGCTCCCTGGAAAGGAGAGAAGGAAGCAAAAATTTGGGGGCTGCTCTACACCTCCCTGCCCTGAAGATCTCTGGCAGAGACTCATAGAAAGGTGGGAGATGTAGAACTTTCTTCCAGAGTTTTTCAAATTCTATTTTTTCAAACTCTATTTTAATATGAGATCTCTGGATGATTTATACTATTATAGCTCAACATTATCCCAGAGCAAGAACACCTGGGACAAACAGAAGAGCAGAATTTAGACCAGAGTGGAAGAGACATCTGGGACAGCTCTTAGCCAAACATGACTTAGACACAATGTGAGTTTTTCATTTAAAACTTTAAATGTCCAGCTTTTAAAGGGAGTGTCTCTCTCTACTGTGACATGAGCCCCCTCACAGCCAATGAATGAAATGGCTGGCCACGTACACCCTGACTCTTACCACTGGTCAACACAGACCTCAAAAAGCAGACGTCAAAGGCACGAAACTAGTGCTTTGCTAAGAAAGGCCTTTAAATACAGTGGAAGTCCATCGAGGGCAGGTAGATGTTAATTCTGTCTGGAGCAGTGATGGTGGGCTTCCCAGAGGAGGTGATGGTCAAAGTGGGTCTTGACAGATGAATAGAAGTTCCCCAATCACACAAAGACCAGAGGGATTTCTAACCAGAGGAAACAGCACATTCGTTGACACCTAGACACAAACAGGCAGGGAATGTTCAAGAAAAGTTTAGGCAATTTGGTTTGGCTGGACCTTGGAGTACTTGAGAACTGGCTTGACAGAAATTTGGAGACTCACAAAGGTACCTGACCATGACTGGCCCTGAATCCCAGACCAACTTAAATTTTGTTCTGAAATGTGGGGGCACCCCCAGGAACCCCCTAAGCATGGGCCAGACTGGGCCAGACATGTTTTTTGGAAATATCACTCAGGTGGTTTGTGTGGGGGATGAAGTGAAGGACTCACCTGGCCACAAGGCACGTTGTTCTAGTTTGGGCTGGCCAACGAGGAGGCGGAAACCTGAGTTTTGCACTTCTAAATGAAAGCCCGAAGACAAACACTGGCTTGGAATAGACAGAAAGCCCCCAATTGGAGGAAACCAGGGAGCTGGAGCAGTTTCCTCCTAAACAGCTGTGGTGTACAAGCGTTTGGATTTGGTTTGATTATTTAAATATGATATACTTCTCACTGCCTTTCCTTGTTTTATATCAACATCTGAGGTGGCCGCAACAGTATCCGAATTATCCAGGGACTTGTTCAGCAAACAGCAGACGCTCAGCCACGAGCCACAGCTGGAGAGACCATTTATCTCTGGAATTTTTCAACCATAAAAGGACCCAGATGTTCCAAGATGATTTTCTTGGTGCTGAAAAGACTCCAGATCTTAGCAAAGAACTGCCAAGAAAGATGGGTGTCTTACAGTGGGTTCCTTGGAAACCGACCGTGGGAGGGAGATTTGCATGCAGAAGGTTTACAGGGGGGTGTCCCTGGGAGATACACCTGCGAGGAAGTGAGGAAGGCAGAGGCGGGCAGGAGAAGCTGACCTGCGACACAGTAGCAACTGGGGTCCCAGCCGTTCCTGTGGGAGCTGGGAAGGCTCTATATTGATAACACGTGCATGAGCCATTCACCCACCACAGACTTTCACCCGGGAGGAGCGAGGAAGTTCCCACCAGCTGAGGGCAATGTCCAGTGAGCAATGCCACCTTGAACTGATATTCTCAGCAGCTGGGGGATGGGTGCATGAGCCCTGAAGAGTGGAACTAGGAAGAGCCCCCCCAGTATTCACCACCATGGGGATCCAAATCAGCCTCCTAATCCATGAGCCCCCAAAGGACACAGACTGTGCAGCCAGAGCTGGACTCAGGGACAGGCCACGTTCAGAGGAGGGGACCCAATTCAACCTACTAACTGTGACCTCTGTATCCTCTGGGTCAGCAAAGTGACATCCAAGCTCAGGGGCCACCTTGCTGGACGATGATGCCGGGAGCCTATGCACGGCCACAGTACCCAGCTGGAGACCCAAGATTACTCCAGAGAGTTAACTCTACATGGGGTGGCCCATCTAGACAAGTGATTTTTTTTCAGGGTACCACCAGACTCAACTGTGAAACATTTTTAAAATACATGTCCCCCCTAGTTTCTGCTTCAGAAAGTCTGAGATGGGCCTGGGAATCTGTATTTGTCTAAAACTGAACAGGTGATTCTAGGCCTCCTTGAGATCCCCCTCCCAGGCCATCCTGGACTGCCCAGTGTGCAGACTCGTGGAGGTCAGTGTAGACTTGAATGCCCTGAGGACTCAGGTGGGAATCACTGTCATATAGTGAGTTGGGTGGGGACAGGGTGAACTCAAAGTGGAGAGAGCACATGTCCCAACTTAGAGAGGGCAATCAGAACTCAGTTCTCACAGCGGCTAAATGGGAATGGGGTCTCAGTGAGGCCAGAGCTTTGTAGATAAACTAGAAATCCAGATTTTTAGGTGAGATCTGATTTTAAAATGCTGGCAATTAACTCAAATGTCCCTAACATTGTGTAAGCCATATAAAACCAATCTATAGGTCTGGTTCTGTTCTTGAGGCACAAATTCACAACTTTTGGTGTAGACTACTGTAGACCACACAGCGTGATGAGTCCTATATAGAACAGTGTAGACCACGGGTTGACCAAAATGGACAATCTCAAACAAGACAGGCTACACTATCCTGGATTTAACAGCATGAGTCGTCCTTGGTTAGAGAGTATAGATCATCTGAATTAGCCAGCCCGGATTGTCCTAAATTGGACAGTGTAGACCAGTGGTTTTCAACTGGGGGTGATGCTGCCTCCAGGGGGACATTTGGCAATATCTAGAGACATTTTTATTGTCACAACTAAGGGGATTCACTAGCCTCCACTGGGTCGAGGCCAGGGATGTTGCTAAATATCCTACAATACACAGAACAGCCACCTCCACCTCGAGCAAAGAATTATCCATCCCAAACGTCAATAGTGCCACTGTTGGGAAACCCTGATGTAGACCATCCTGGATAAAAACATAAATCATCCTGGGTAGAACAGTGTAGAACTGTGCAATCCAAAATAGTAGCCCCTAGCCACATACGACAATTGAGCATTTGCAAAGTGGCTAGTAAAACTAAGGACCTAAATGTTTTATTTTATTTTAATTCAATTTATGCTTTACGAAATCTAAACACTAATTATGTATTTCCAATGAAATATTAACATCTGAATTGAGATGTCCTCTAAGTATAAAATACACACCAAATTTCAAAGCATGAAAAAGTATTTTTAAAAAGGTAACCTATTTCATAATTTTTATATTGATATGTTGATTCAATAATATCTTTCGATACATTGAGTTAAAGAAATATTATGAACATTGATTTCACCTATTTCTTTTTACCTTTTTGAATGTGGCTATTAGAAAATTTTAAACATGTGGCACACATTATATTTCTACTGGACAGAGCTGGTGTAGAACATCTCGGAGTCCAGTTCTGGGTTGGATAGAGTAGGTCATCCCGAGTTTGTTTGCATGGACAACACTGGGCTGGAAAACACAGACCATTCTGGATGCGTTAGCATGGATGGGCTAGGGTTAAACAGCGTAGACTATTCTGGATGGGAAGGGGGGGTGAAGATGAGAGGGAGAGGAGGGTAGGTCACACAGGTTCAGGTGAGGAGTTTGTACCTGGGAGGTGCTGAAGTGTTTTAAGCAAGAGAATGATGTCATTTGATTTATGTTCTGTGAAGATCCCTCTGGCAACAGAGTGCAAAATGGATTAGAAAAAGACAAGTCCAGCCTCTACAGAGAAGATGTCCCAGCAGAGATTGTGACCGTATTTGTCTCCTCATCACATCCCCCATGCCACCTGGCAAAGTGACCCTCAGTAAATAAATGAATCAATCAGTCAATCAATCAATAGGGAAGTACCACAGGAACTTCCGGCACTCTGTTCCCTGGTCCAAAGTCACACCTGAGCGTGGCTCAGGACATAGTGGAGCCTTTTGCTCACCTTTTCTGAGTACAGATGAATTCCTAGCTCCCACCCTCCTTCATAAAAAAAGAGGAGAGTGAAAAACATCGTGTCTTGGAAAGAAACACTTCTTGGTGGCTGTTTTTCCTCTTCAGATTCTTAAGTGAGAATATGTTGTTCAGAGAGAGATGGAAGGCGTAAAACCCAGCATCCGTGTTCCCCAAACAACTTGTTTCTTTTCTGTGCAAAGAGAAGCAGCCAGGGAAGGGGGGCTTGGGGACCTTAGGGAGAGGAAGGGAGCAGCTCAGCCAGGAGGGCACAGACGCCACCTGGGAGCGGGACAAGGACAAGGCAGAGCAGATCCCCCGCCCCCAGTGCCAAGCCCAGAGCTGATGCATTCCAGACTGTGTGAGTGACCCCGGGCAAGTCCACACAACTCTCTGGGCTCACCCCGGTCCCCAGGGGTGGTTCCTTTAGCACAGGGGCAGCCCTGAAGTGTCCGCAGGAGAAGATCCCACGGACACACAGATGGGCAGGGCAGGGGTGTGGGTACAAAGACAGCAGACGGGAGTAACTCAGGTGTGTGGCCACGGGGAGTCCTTGACTCCCTGGGCTGCAGTTTCCCCACAAGGAGAGAATAAATGGAATGTTCCCCAAACCCCTGGCTAGGCGGAGCGTGTGCACTCTCCTCTGCGGAGCATGCGTCAGACAAGGTGGACGCCAGGAAGGCTCAGCGAGTGCCACATCTCTGAAGCGGAGAAGAGGGTGGCGAGGAGGAACTGCCTTTCCCAGAGTGGACACTGGCTCCTGCGAGAGCCGAAGGCGGCCTCGCTGCCCATGAGCCGTTGGTCAAGGTCGCCTCCCATCCTCCTGTAAGTCCTCGACAAATTGTATATGGCAGGAGAAGTTTTGCTGCCATTCCCCCTCCTGCAGGCTGGCACTGCCCAGCCCACCCGGCCCCGAGGTTAACATCACAGCAAGAAGGACATTTTTCACTGTAACTCCAGCGGAAGGGGAGCACAGTGAGGTACATGCGACACCTCCACGCTGCTTCGAGGGCGCCGACTGCTTTCAGACATTGTGACCCGAAGCTTCCCCTCCCCACCCCCGCCCTCCAACCCCGCCTTCAGAATCAGAGAGACAGGGGAGGGGACTTGGATTTGCTTGCAGAAGATCCGTACCCCACCTTCCTCCAGCTCAGGCTGGGGACACAGCTCAGCAAAGCACTTTTCTGGCCATTCCCCGAGGCTGGCTGGACCCAGCAAAACAGCCACCAGCGAAACATCGCCAGGGCATTTCGGAAGGGCCCATCACTACCCACCAGTGTCCCCGTGAAGGTCAATCACTCCCAGGCCTGGAGTTCATGGACCCGAAGGAAAAAATACATTGAGGAGCAAAGAAAGAGTTGCCAGCGCTTTTTTTTTTACATTAAATTGGATTGTGCCACTTTCATTGCTTGACATCTTTCAGTGCTGCCCTCTAGTGGTAGGTCCCATATAGCAGCCATTAGCCACGTGCGGCGATTTGAATTTAAATGTTAGATGATTAAAATTAAATAAAAGTAAAATTTCAGTTCCTCAGCGGCACTAGCCACATTCCAAGCGCTCAGAAGTCACATATGGGTAGTGGCTGCCATACCGGTCAGCGCGGATATAGAACACGTCCATCGTCGCGGAAAGTTCTATGGGTTTGTGCTGCGCCAGCTGCTTCCGGTTGTGTTTAGGCTGAGACACATACACCACTGCACCACCCAGGTGACCCAGCCCGCCTTCCTCCAGCCTCATTTTGGGCCACGCTCTGCCTCTTTGAGAAACTGAGGCTCAGAAAATGATTTTTCCAAAATCAACACATCTAATAAATGTTGAAACTCAGATTTGAACCCATGTCTGGCCTATAAGTATTCAGCATCTCATTCAAGTTCTCTATCACCCACGGCCTTGAGGTGAGGCCGCCATCCTGCTCTTCCAAAGCACAGCTCTACCCGTCTTCAGGCCTCTGTTCTGACGGTTTGTCACATGGCAGGCACTAAGGTGCCCTTCTGCACATACCAAGATCATATCAAGGTCAAAGGCAGAATAAATATTCAGGGCTCCTCTCTTCCATCAACAGAGGGGCATTTCCCTGGGCTGCTGGCTCTTATTAGCCCAGAGCCCAGAGCGGACAGAAAAGGGAGTAGAGGAATCCTTTAAAAAAATAGCTGGGAAGAAATTTCTTGATGGCAACATACATGCAAATACATGTTCGCACACAGGAATGCACATGCTGGCTGGCACACACACACCCACATACAGAAATGAACACATTCAAGGATACACAGGCTTGTTAATACAGACGGGCAGTGCCCACATGCAAAGCATTCCAGTAAAACAGACAGGAAGTGTCCCTCAACTTAATTAATGCAGAGTGGCTTCTCTGAATGTGTGGCCTTCCAGTTTCAGCTCTGATAAATCTCCAAGCTCCAATGACAAGCGCCCATGAAGGCTGTTCAAAGGCGCACATGCGGCCTCACAGATTCTGAAAGCCCGTGAATGTGGGTGCCAGGAGAATGACTGGACAAGAACAGCTGGGTGCTAAAAGGCGACAGTCTGGGGAGAGACAGCAATGATGGGACCCAGGGAAACACTCCCAGGGCCTCCCCAGGTGACATGCAAGTCCCCACAGCACCACCAAGAGCCCAATTCAAGCCTCCTAAACAACAGCAGCCAAACGGGTGCCCACAGGAAGAAGAAAAGGAGGAGATGTCAGGATGGGTTGAAGCTGGAAGTGTCAGGTGCAGAGTAGAAGCTCAAGAATGTTTGCAAAAATACCTGGCAAGGAAATGCTCTGGCTTCCCATAACAACCCCAAACAGGAAAGAACCCAAACACCCACCCATGAGAGAATGGAGGCATGAATAAACAAAATAGGACATACTCCATAGAGTATACAATGAAATATTACTCAGCAATTAATAAAACAACTACTGGCCAGGCACGGTGGCTCACACCTGTAATCCTAGCACTCTGGGAGGCCAAGGTGGGAGGATTGCTTGAGATCAGGAGTTCAAGACCAGCTTGAGCAAGAGTGAGACCCCATCTCTACTAAAAATAGAAAAAATTAGCCAGGCGTGGTGGTGCACACCTGTAGTCCCAGCTACTCAGGAGGCTGAGGCAGGAGGATCGCTTGAGCCCAGGAGTTTGAGGTTGCAGTGAGCTATGATGACACCACTGCACTCCAGCCTGGTGGCAGAGCAAGACCCCATCTCCAATAAAATAAAATAAAATAAAATAAAATAAAATAAAATAAAATAAAATAACTACTAATACATACAAATGAATCTCACAGGCATAACATTGAATGAAAGAATCCAGATACATAGGAAACATACTGTGTGACTCTCTCTATATAAAACTTAGCAATTGTCAAGAGTAATCTGTGCTGTCAGATGTCAGACTAGTGGTTAGCTCTGTGGGGAGCAAGTTGGACGTGGACTTGGTGGGAATGTAAATTAGCACAGCCATTGCGGAAAACAGCATGGAGGGTCTTCGAAAAACTAAAAATAGAACTACCACCATATCACTTCTCGGTATATATCGAAAGGAACTGGCATCGATATGTCTAAAGGACATCTGCATTACCATGTTTATTGCAGCACCATGCACAACAGCCAAGATGTGGACTCCACCAAAGTGCCCATCGATGGGTGAACAGATAAAGAAATGTGGCATGTCCACAATGGAATACCATTCAGCCTGTAAAAGGAAGGAAATCCTGTCATTTGCAATAATGAGGATGAACCTGGAGAACATTACGCTCAGTGAAATAAGCCAGGCCCAGAAAGACAAATACCACCACATGATCTCACTTATATGTGGAATCTAAAAAAGTTGAACTCATGCTAGAGAGTAGAATGGCGATTCCCAGGGGCTGGGGTGGGCAGAGGGTGGGGAAGGAGGAAATGGGGAGTTGATCAAAGGTTACACAATTTCAGTTAAAGAGGAATAAGTTTTGAGATCTAATAATGTATTGTATACAGTCAAGCCCAGCACAAGGACATTTTGGTCAATGACAGGTCACATATATGATGGTGGTCCCATAAGATTATAATGGAGATGCCCTATATAGGTGCACCATTTTTATCTTTTATAACATATTTTTACTGTACCTTTTCTATGTTTAGATACAAAAGTACTTACCGCTGTGTTCCAGTTGCCTGTAGTGTTCAATACAGTAACACGCTGTACAGGTTTGTAGCCTAGGAGCAATAGGCTATACCATCTAGTCTAGGCGTGTAGGAGGTTATGCCATCTAGGTTTGTGTAAATACACTTCATGATGTTTGCACAATGACAAAAGTCACCTACCGATGCATTCCTCTGAATGCAGTCCTGTGGCTGACACATACATGACTGTATTTCAGAATAACCAAGAGAGTAAATTTCAAATGTCTCACTGCAACAAATTGATTAGTAAAGTGCTGACTATGCTAATTACCTTGATTTAATCATTCCACATTGTGCATTACATTGTACCCCATAAATGTATACAGTTATTATTTGTCAACCAAAAATAAAATTAATTTTAAAAGAAGCAGGGAGAAGAACATTCCAGGCAGAGGGAACAGCACTTGCAAAGGCCCCGAGAGGAGGGAATTCCTGCCACCAAGCCGAATAGCTTCCTCAGAAGGGAATGTGGTCCAGAGAAGGGAGAGGGTGGGCTCAGAGTTACACCACGCATCAGTGTGTCAAGGTCAGGGAGAGAAATTGAGCCTCCTGTCCCCACCTAGAGGCACAACCCCTGCAGGGTATCCCCACACCCTGGTTCAGCTCCACCAGCCCCAGGACTTTGCACTCTACCTCCCCCTGCCTCAACCTCCATGGCTCCAGAGTTCTCATGCTGCCTCCTTGAGCCTCAATTTTCCCATCTCTAAAATGGGGTTGTTGTTACCTTGAAAGATGGCTGTGACGGCATCATCTTGGTGATGCAAGTGAGCATGTGACCTGTGCCATAGAGTCTCCTGGACTGAGGATGGGACTCACCTGGCCCTCGTTAACCATATGGCAGCCTCCCAGGCACTCCAAGGAGGTTCGGGTGCCGCAGGGCTGGATAGGGCTGGGGCATTGTGTTTTTCATGAGTCCCCCAGTGACTTTTGCCACCAGGATTCAGGCAGACCCTGTCAAGCAGAATGGAGTCACGCAGACGGTGGGTGGGATGATGGACCGGGATGACCTTTGCCAACATCCCCTCATTTAAGCCCATTGGGGGCTATGGACAAGTGGCATCAAGGCTGAACTCTGACTTTGGTGGGACGTCAGTGCTTTTGCCTTCGTGGGCCCCTTCCTCCGTAAAACAAATATTAAAAACTACACTTCATGACTGTTAGTATAAAGATGCGCAGGCTGGATTCTAGTTATTTTTTTCTTCTGATTTTAAATGAAACTAGAACATTTTTGTGAGCCCCTGGATTAATTTCCTGTTGCTGCTATAATAAGCTACCACCGATTTAGTGACTTCATACAAATTTAATATTTTATAGTTCTGGAGGTCAGATATCTGCAACGGGTCTCGCTAGGCTAAAACCAAGGCGTTGGCAGGGCTGCGCTCGCTTCAAGGGGCTCTACAGGAAAATTCATTTCCGTGCCTTTTCCAGCCTCTAGAAGCTGTCTCCTGGTCCCTCCCTCCATCTTCCGAGCAGCAGAGTATCACTCCGACACTCACTCTGTCTCCCTCGTCCACATTTAAGGACCCCTGTGAACACATTGGGCATCCCTGGATAATCTATGTAAGGTCAGCTGCTTCGCAACCTTAATTCCATCTGCAACCGTAACTCCCACTTGCCATGTAGCATAACGTGTGCACGGTTTCCAGGGGTTAAGAAGCTGGACTTCCTTGGGAGGCCGTTACTCTGCTGACCACAGCCCCAACAAGTATCCTGGGCCCCAGGCACTGTGACTGCTGTGCCTAATGGATAAACTGGCTCTGGGTTTAGTGTGCCCACTTTACAGCTGAGTAAACTGAGGCTCAGAGAGTAGCAGCAATTCTCCCAACATCACACAGCCAGGAAGCATGGGGCTAAAATGCCAGCTTCACCTTGCCTGACTCTGAAGCCAGGGGTGGGGTGGGTGGCTGTGGTCAGGGTCCTGGGGAAGGTCACGCTGGGGCACCAAAGCCATCTGCACCAAAGGGCATGGTGCCTGGGAAGGCCCAGGTTTGGTGGGGAGGGGAAGCGATGCTGGATGGCCGGGGCTGAGCCAGCCCCCTTCTGCCAAGGCCCCGGTATTCAAGCGGGAAGGCGGTGCTCCAGGAACCGCTCAACGGCGCAGGGGTGGGGGGTCCCGGGCTCTGTGATTCACAGCCCAGCAGATGCCTCCCTGAACCAATGTGCTGATTCTTAATAAAACAGATTCATTTATCGCTGACATTTATGACCAGAGACAGAAATCATGTTGGGGGAAACGTATGACTTTTCAAATTCACATTTGTTTCTCCCTCATCACCTACCAGTAAGCAGATGGGGCTAGGAGTTATTTATTTGAGGTTCCTATTAAGCGGTAATTAGGTTGCTAACACGCTATGAAAAATGCAGTTATGCAGGGATGGGGGAAGCGGATGCAGAGTTAGCTGGAGACCCCAATATGCCTGTGCCATGTGGGGACTGTGACCCAGGGAGGGAGCCCAGAGAGGCCAACGGCGGTGGGGAGGAAATGGGGCGGGGGGCAGGGACTATGACCAGCAGAAGTCAAGGACCCTGAACTCTGAGCTTGGGATTTAAGGGAAAGTTTAGGGGTTCAAGGGGCACCGGGGAAGGTGATGACAGATTCTTTCTGGGGGTCACAGTGGGGCTGACAGCAGGACACAGTGTGGTGAGGAAGATGAAAGGTCTAGGACTTGAGGGTGGAGCCCCAAAACCTCGTTAGTGCACTTCCCAGAATAGTATAGTTCTGCTTACAGAGCACCTACTGGGTGCTGGGCACCAGGCAGATGGCATCTTCTTTAACTCCCACAGTGTGAGAGCCATAGCTGACATGTCTTGCCATGCTGGCTATGAATGGCACTGTCCCTGAGTCTCACACAATTCCTGCCACAAATGTTCCCAGTTTTCCCAGGTGAAGAAACCAAGGCACAGAGAGGTTAATTCACATATCCATGATCACACAGCTCAGGGGCTGGGACTCACACATAAATAGGTGGGCACTAAGGGCCAGAGAGAGGCAAATATCCCCTCACTCTGCCAACCACCAAGAGTCTCCGGGAGGCCCCCCCGTCCCTCTGCCACTTCCCCAAATCCACCACCCGCCAGGCAGCCCTGGTGGAGTCTCTGTTGCTGCTGCTCACCCCACGGTGGATGAGAGTCTCAGTGCGGGAGCAGACACGGAGGCAGGTGGGGGTGGGGGGTGGGAATTAACCATCCCCTCCCTCCCCAGCTGGCCGCCCCAATCTCCTTGCAGATAATTCTCCCTAACGTTTATTGCCTTTCTCTTTATTTATTAGCCAGGCTATCTCGAAATTTATGCTAAATCAATGTTGTGGCAACAGCTCAGCTGCAAAGATTGATTTCTTTTATCTAAGGTGAAATGAGTTTAGTTTGGAGACCCAGAGCAAAATTCTTATGTTTGCAGAAAAGACACTGCTTGGCAGGAAGACTCCTGGGAAGCTTCCAAAAGCCACAGCCCCTCTGGGAGAACAGCCTTCAAGGCTCATAGTTCCCAAGGTAGTGTCATCAGCACCAAGGAGGATGAGAGAGAAGGAAGACTCTGCTCCGAGTACCTGCCATGTGCCAAACAGGGCACAAGGCAAAGCCGAAGTCACCTCCTCAGCCATGTTGGGGAGGGGGTGCCCCCTCACCCCCACTCCCATTCCTAAATGAGAAAACTGAGACACAGAAATACTGAGAAACTCACCCAAGCCACGTAGCTCGCTCGAGTCTGTCTACCCCTAAATATATGAGACTTCCCTGAATCTAATGTCTACGGAGTTTTTTCTCCCAAAGTAAATTTGCTGAGTTTCTGAATCCACATCGTAAAATGAATTGCTGTAAAGCAGGACACGTTTTCCCACAGAAACAATGCAAGATATTCAGCCGGGGTTCCTGACCAATGACTGGGCACCCAGTACATCATAAATGTGACTAATCCTGTGTCATAAATATAAACGTACAATAACTATAAATGTCATAATAATCAGCCGAAACGTAAACCCTAACTGGCCATGTAAAATTTGTCACAAGTCCTAGAACTCAAGAATAAATACAGAGTGCATATTTGTCATCAGAGAAACCCCAAAGTATTATAAATAATGCATACATTCCATGCGTAAAAAATATAGTTCTCCCATATCATGAACTTGACTTTAAAGTTGTAAGTTTCCGTAGCAGAATTATAGACTAGCAGAGGGAGGAGGGACCTTAAATATTATTTTTTCTAGACTATGCCAGATGCTGGGATTCTCATCACAACAGCACTGCCAGTCTCTGCTTGAACATTCCCCAAGGACAGGGAGCTCACTACCTCCTGGCCTCCTATTCTACTTTAGGTTAAACTTCCTTGTGGCTGTTCTGCATGCCATCGCTACAAGGAATGAACATGTGTTCCACTCAATGTCTGGCCAGAGCAGAGCCAGCAGGCCCAGAGGAAGGTGCTTGTTCTTGGTTAATGCCCCATCACCTATTAGCTCTGTGACCTTAGGCAAGTTATTTAACCTCTGCGAGCCTTGGTTTTCCCATCTGTGGAATGGGGATCAATAATAATGATACCTATCTCGTGCATTGTTGTGAAGGCCAAATAAGGTAATCCATGTTAGCTACCATTATTTGTATTATTATTACCCCAACTATTGACCAAATGGTCTTCAGTTTCTCTCATATGTGTCTCCCCTGTCTCTGGGAAGATACTCTTGACTTTTTCCTTAACCCAAGTGCAGAGCCTTCAACTCACACTTGTAATGTTACATGTTGATATTCTGAACTATTTCTTCACCCTGTCAAGACCTTGGGATCCTGACCTGTCACCCAACCTATTCTCCATCCCATCAGGGTTTGAACAGCCCATTGATGTTTTCTTCTAAGTCACTGGTGAAGAATGCTGGTCTACGATGCCTGCGATACAGCCCTGTGGCAAACCACCGGTGACCTCCCTCTGGGTCAGTGTTTCCCAAACTGTGTTCCTTGGAATTTTTGTCTCCCGTGAGATGCAAATATGTGTTTGGGAATAAAGGAGCCCGTGATCAGATGAGGTTGGCACACAGAAAATGCTAAAACAGCATTTACAGGAAAAAGCAAGGACACAACATCTAATGCCAAACTTCCACGCTAGGGGGTTTACCTTCCAACAGTAATAGCCCTTGAATATTTTTTGTCCATTAAGGTTTAGTTTTACAAAATAACTGCATGCTGTGAATGCCCAAGAGTAGTCAATAACTCCCTCCTTCCTCAGATAGGCTTATTCCTTCCCATGCCCTGTCCCTGGTGAGAACCCCCTGGCGGCTCTTGTCTGGTCCCATGGGAGCCAGCAAGGTGGGCAGCAGCCATGAGTTCGGACTCATCTCTGGGGACTCCTGTTCAGACCCTGGGCACCAGCTCCAAGAGGCTGCCCCCTCCCACAGCCACCTCAGGTCTCCCGACGGGGAGCATCTCCCCCTCCTCACCCCACCTGCCTCAACTGGAGCTTCTGCCCGGGGCCAAGAGCAGACCTGCTTGGACAATGGGGGATTAGCACGCGGAATATTCTATGCTTCTCATCCTGCTGTCTGAAAGGCAGTGCAGCCTAAGATGTGACCCGCGGTAGCTGTTTGTCGAATGAATCAGTGCCCAAACTAAGGTCTGACAGCCTCTGAGGGCGGGCCTAGCCTTCCTGCACGGGTGCATCCGCTTCCCGGCCCTGCCTGGGACCCAGCCTGGGGTCCGAGGGTGAACTCTTTCATCAACGGCTCTTAAACTTGAAGCCCGCCATCGTTCGGCTCTCCTCCTCAAAGGACACCTTCTGGGAAAATGAACCCACATCACCCAAAAACATCTGTCTACGCGACTGCGAATGATCTCTCCTCTTTCCACAGGTGTCGCCTGGGAGCTCGGTAGCGCCAGGTTCTGAAGATGCTTGTCAGTTCGCACCGGTCGCCACTAGATGGCGACATCGGGAACCATTCACTTTTCCAAAGAAAGCGACTTGGGGAACCACGGCGGTTCTACACCGAGCAAAGGAATGAATGGGAGGAAGAAGGGGAAGTGGAATGGCAGGGACTTAGAATTCCAGCTCCCCATCCCTCTCCATGGCTGTATGGCCCGAGCATGTCCTTTAATCTCCCAGAGCTTCTGCACCTGCAAAACGGGGCTAAGAGTGGGACCCTCCACAAGGCAGTGATTAAAGCCCCGGCTGCAATGTTATACACAGTAACCTTCTCGGGAGCTCTAAAAAATAGTGAAGTCCAACCTCCAACATACCAATTAAATCAGAATGTCTAGGTGTGCCTTGCCCCATCTAGAACTTGGGGTGGAGAGGGGCGCTCCCCAGGCAATTCCGGGGGACAGCCTGAAGTGAGCATCTCTGCTCTGAGGCAGTAGCTCTCAAGCCTGAGCCTGTAGCAGAATCTCTAGAAGCTCTTAATAACACAGATTGCTGGGTGACATCCCCGAAGTCTGGGGTGGGACCTCAGAATTTGCCGATGCTGCTGGTCGGAACCACACTTTGAGAACCACTGCCTTGGAGAGAGAGAGCGCACGCTCTAATGCATATAAAACACTAAGCACCATGCCTGGCCCAGAGGAAGCTGTGTGGTCTTTTCTAACAACCAATTGTCCAACTCTCCGACACCACTTGCGTTTCCAACAATTCAAGTCAATTCTGACACTAACTACCCAGGGTTCGTGCAGACCCCACAGGTTAAGGGCTCAGTCCCACAAGGCTGCCCCAATTCAGATACCAGCCATACATGGGGTCCCCAGGTGACCCACACTTCTGCCCGCCCAACTATAAATTCAGGGGCAGCCTCCCTCAGGTTCAATAATTTGCTAGAATGACTCCGAGCATTCAGGAAAGGGCTTTACTTACGATTACTGGTTTATTACAAAGGATACAACTCAGGCACAGTTGAACGGAAGAGCTACATAGGACAAGGCACGGGGGTGGGACACAGAGCTTCCGTGCCCTCTTTGGGCACAGCAGAGGAGAAGGCATTCATCAGAGTTTACAAAGTATGTTGACATTTGTTACTCTTGTGACCCTCTCCGGCTGCCTGTGGGTTGAGCAGAACATGGACAGCCACAACCATTTTACGAATGGTAAAACTGAGACGAAAGCACTGATTAGCCATGAGCGGCAGAGGCTGAGATCAGAACCAGGACTTCTGGCCCAGCCCGCTGCTCTTACCACTGTGCCCCTCTGCCCTGGAGAACCAGGCTTGTTAGACCTGTATGTAAACTAAGAGTTAACAGTCTCAGAGACACCCCATAAGTGTGGAGCTTTAGCACAGGAGTTGGAAGGATTTCCTCTGCCCGGTCAGACCCTCTCTCATTTCCGTCCTGGTTCTCAGCGGCACGGAGGGTGGGTACGGCTGCAAGACCTCTATCGGCCTGTGCAATCAGCTCCATCCAATACACCTTGGCTTCTTCCTCGCAGCTTCCTTCCCCAGGACTAGGTCTAGCTGGATTTGGCCCAGAAGACCCGCCTCAGGCCACAGGGGCAGGAGCACTGAGGGGTGCACAGATGCCCTGGGGAAGAGGCCCAGACAGGCCGGAGGCTGGCGAGCTGGGCTTGCCTGGTTCTGGGCTCGCTGCCACTCTGCCGAGCCCAGCTGGTGCCGGAGCCATGTCTGTTTGCTCCATCAAGACGCGGGACAGACGGGGCCCTGACCCACCTTCCTGCCCCACAGATGGCGAAGCCTCTGACCCATTGTTTTCCAGGACGCTTTGACGGAGGGCGCAAGGAATGCGGGGCAGGGAAACAGGAAGTCCTGGCTTCCTCTGGACAAGGTTTCTGCCAGACTCAGGCCTGCCCTCCAGACGGCGAGGCAGGGCGCTTGGTCCCACCTTACCTCCGCCCCCCCCCACCCCCCCTACCCCCGGCTCACTGGGCCACGCTGACTAAGGCCCTGCCCTCCCTGGGCCTCTGCAGCAGATGGGGAACCAGAAGGCTTGGACAGTGGGGTGACACAGGCCGACGACTCCAGACGGTGGAGGAGGAGGAGGCTGCCCAAAGAAAGCATGGCCCTCCCTTGGCCTGGCCAACGCACCCCTCAGCCCACTCGTGAACCACAAACACAGCACACGTGGTCACTGTCCACGTGGATGCCTTACGCACTCCACGCCTGTTCCTGCGCGTTCATGTATAGCCACATGGCTGACCAGCAAACACCGAGCACACGCCGGGCCCATGCTAACACCCTCACATGTGTACACGTGTGTCCTCACACACTCGCAGGTGCCCCCACCATTAACCTCTCTGAGCACCATTGTCATGACGAACATTTGTTGAGCACCTGCTGTACACCAGAAACCATTCCAGACACTTTACATAAATCTTCTCAATTAGTCGTTCCCAAAACCCCATGAGGAAGGCATGTAATCGCCCCCATTTTACAGAAGGGAAAACTAAGGTACCGAAGGCTATGTGGCTGGTCCAGAATCAGGCACACCGTAAGTGGCAGATGCGCCCCAGCATGTAACCACAGGGCACCACTTTCCCTCAGCCCCTTGGAGCACCATTTCCCTACAGCCTTCCAGGATGTTGTGAGAGAAAAGTGAGAAACATCTGGGAAAGTGTTCTGAGCAGCCTCCCCCTCCCTCCCAGCGGCTGCGGATAGGGTATTGTTCTCACTGTCGGGAATTCAGTCCCTGTTCAGTCGGTCCTTTCCTGGCCAAAGAGAGGCCTGGGTGTCCCCTATGTCTAGCACAGGGCTGGGCAAAGCCGGGCATTGAGTGTGTATTTTTAATAATAAATGAGCATCCAACACTGGTAAACAATGACAGGTGATCAGAGGAAGGATGATGTTGTGCAGAGGGCATTAAACTGGGAACAGGAACATGAGGCTTGAAATCTGGCTCTGCTACTCGGAAGCTGTGTGACCCTGGACAAGTTACTCAGCCTCTCTGAGCCTCTGCTCTGTCATCAGGGAAATGGGAATATAAATAGTATTTGCGTCTGTCGAGGCTCTTGTGAGGAATCATTACATGAGAAAATGGGGGAAGGGCCCAACGGCCTTTGAAACTGAGCAAATGGGGTGCAGGCGAGTGGACAGACAGAGTGTGGCATGGGGACAAGATGCTTTCCAGAATGGAAGCTAGGAAGGCTGGGTGGAGAGATGTGTGTTTAAGTCAGGCACTGACGTGCTGGGAGGATTTAGGCTGGGAGAGGGAAGAAGGAATGAGCCTCCTAGGTGGCAAGGAGAGCATGGACAAAGGCTCGGAGGCAGAACATTGGAGCAGTTCAGCCTCAGGCTGGATCTAGAGTGTTCGGCAAGGCTCCACAGACACACCAAAGCCTGGTTTGAACCCAGCAGTGCCACACTGGGCTAGTCGCCTAATGCTGTGAAATAAGCAGATCCACACCCCCCTCCCAAGGCCACTGTGGATATTAGAAATAAGATGCTGAGCCTGACACAGGATGGCGCATAGTAGGTGCTCAGTTCGTGGTCCTGTTGGTGACTCTCATTAACTCCACCCCGGTTGCAGAGCTTATCAAGGGACTGCCTCTTTTATTTCCCTGAATCCCCACCCCCAGCCTGACACAGAGCTTGGTACCCACCTGGGCTGAGAGACTGACCGATTGATTTGGTGCCTCTTTGACGCCTTAGAGAAAGGATCCACTCTGCACGGAGCACCGGAATATACCACGGCAACACAGGTGTGCACCCAGCCCCCACCCGGTGTCTGCCTCCACGTGCCAATGGTCCACCTGCCCATTCGTCCATGCGTGCACGCATTCATTCATTCGAAACGTGGGCCCTTCTCCCCTGTGCTGCGCCCACCCTGAGCTCAGATCTCGGCCCCGCAAGGTGAGCCGGGCCCGTCCTGCTCTGAGGAGTTCGCACTGGGGCCTACAGCTCCCATCGAAAGATCCCTGTTCCTTGGGGGACCACATCTGCAGGCAAGACCCCTCCCTGCTCCTTCTACTTCCTGCTCTCCCTCCGCTGTGAACCCCCGCAGACTCCCCCAGACCCACCCTATTCTATTAGTACTTTTTCCCCCCGAAGCTCTGCCTGCGCCCATCTCTAGCCCAGCCAGCTCGCCAAGCCCATCGCACCATCACCTGCCCGTGCATGCAAAACGCTCACCTGGCCCCTTTGGCCCCTCTGATACCCTGGCTCCTCAGGGGGCCACAAATGCAGCAGCCTCCTGTATCTGGAGCAATTATCTAGAGAAAAGACAAAGGAGAGGAAAATTCTTCAGCAGCCCAGTCAAGCTACCGACAGAACCGTGGAGTGAATTCCAGGTTCTTCCTCACAGGCAAATCTAACTTCGTTCCTCAACTATGCGGTGAGACTCATTCAAACAAGCAGGAGTAGCTGGGACTCAGCCCAGATAAAGAACCACAAGTAAGAAAGAAAGAATACACATACAGCATTTATGCCAGCCACAGCGAGAAGCGGAGTCCTCCCTTCCAGGCAGGAGGGAAGCCGGATGGGAGGGAAGAAGCAGGGGGTGTGTGGGGAGGGGCGGCGGGGACCACAGCTCTCTGCAGAGAGGCGGGGGCCATCCAGAGCAGAGGGGAAGAGCCCTGCACCCCCAGAGGACCCCCGCGGAAGCCGCAGATCTGGCCCGCAGTGGGCTGACTGCGGGTTCCAAGGAGCACACCATTTCAAGTCCGCATTTAGGGAGAACTCACTCTGGGACCAGCACCTAAATGAGACATGACCTGGGTGGGGGAGAGGAGGTGGGCTCTGTTTAAAGTGCTCCGGGAGCACAGAGGAGGTGAGATCTGGATGGAAAAGGCTGATGGGGCTCTGCGAGCAGGCGACGGGGGAGACAGAAGAAAACACGGTAGGCGGAACAGCCTGGGCACCGACCACCTCTGCTGAAGCCAAGGGCATCATCTCCCTGCCCCAGCCTCTCCTTGGGTGTCTCACACTGTGGGGAGGAAGGAAAGGGAGCTCTCGTTTGAGGAACAGTGCCAGCCACGCAGCTGCAGCGGGACAGGAGAGCTTGGTGAGTGAGGAGCTGGCCTCTGGGGACCTGGGTGAGAATTCTGTCCCGCCACTGACAAGCTCTGTGATCCCAGGGAGCACTTAACCCCCAGCCTCTGTTTTCCCATCTGTACAATGGGACTAACAATAGCACCACCTCTCAGGGTTGTTCTGAGGGTTGACTGAGGAGTCCCATGGAGAGCTCAGTGTGCTGCCAGCACACGCGGTGGCTGTGGTCCTCAGACGTGAGCACGCAAACACGTCGCCCAGGGACTACAAACATGTAGGTCTTGGGGTTCCATCACCCAGCCATTCGGACCCCACTGGCCTGGGGTGGGGCCCAGGAATCTGCATTTTCAACACCCATCCCAAGAGATTCTGGGACAGATGGCTCGAAGACCACACTTTGAGAAACACCTACTCAGTAAGGCTTGTGGTACTGTCATTTAATCTCATTGTCTCATTGGATCGTCCCAACAGCCCTGCAAAGCCCCACCGGGTAATCCAGTTCACCGGTGAGGAAAGAGGGAGGCTCAGGGAGGCAGGCCCCTGCAGCAACCGGCCACGCCAGGATCTGATTCCCAGTCCGGTCCGCAACCCCCACGCCAATACCTCTCCCAGCAGGGCTCCCTGGCAGAGGCTGGGTGGGCATCCTGGGGCTCACTGTGGGTGGGTACACCCGCCCACCACAGCTCCCATTGTTGCTTCCTCCTCGCTGCTAATCTGGCCTCGCAGATCGTCCCACTTCCTGCTGGTCCACTACTGGCTCCCGATGGCACTTCCTGACCTTGTGCCCTCCTGTTACCATCTTTGCCTCCAGAGGGGCTGGAGCAGGGGCTGGGCAGTGCCAGAAATCGGGTATGAGGTCCCCAGGGAGCCCCAGGGGCACCAGCCTCCCCTCTGCAGTGTGAACTACGTCTGCTATCCTGGGGCCCAGGCGCGTGCCTGGCGGACCATTCCCTTGTTTATGGACGACACGCATGGCACGGCAGTTTTCAGGGCAGAGTCAACTTCCTCATGCACTGGGAGTACAAAGCAGACCGGCAGATGGTGCCAGGACAGGCCCTGTCCCCACCTGCCACCAGCCCCGAGTCTGAGACCCATCAGGAAGCGATGCCCAGGCTGGCGTGTCCCCACGGGCACGTAGACCATGAGGGCAGACAGTCGGCACAGGCGGGGCGCAGGTCGGCTGGGACACAGGGAACGGGGCGCTGGCCTGTCCCGGCCCCTCTGCGGCCAGCCACCCTCCGGGAGAAGACAGAGTTCATCCATTGGGAAAGAAAACGCTGAGCTGTTGTTTGTTCATTCCACAAACGGTGATCGCATGTGCTGGACCCCGTTCAGAATCCCGCCCCAAGGACTGTTCTCCTTCCAGCAGGTCACTCTCCTCACCCCAGCATCATCTGCCTTCCCTGTCTGCTGGACGCTCCCTGGGGACACAAGCACGCTGCCATAGCTTAAAAAAACCCTCCCACTTCTCGGCTCCCATTCACTGCGAGACCTGGGGAAGGCGCCACAACCACACGTGACTCCCCTTCCCCGTCCGCCCTTCTCAGGCCCCTCCAATCTGTCTCGTCTACTCCTTTCGGTTTAACTTGCTCTGGTCACAGTCATCGACGACCTCGTCTTCCAAATCCAGCAGTCGAGTCTCGGCCCTGTCCTTACCCAGGCTGAGCCCTCCCCTGTCCTCTCGTGGCCTCCCTCCTTCCTCGCTGGACCCTCTGCTAAAGGACCCACAAATGTCAGTGGGCCCAGGGCCTCCCTCCCTGCAAGCTCGTCCACTCCCACGGCCTCAGGTGCCGGCCGTAAACTCGTGGGTTCCAAGCCCCATCCCCAGAGCGGACTCAGCCCTGTATCCAACCACCGACCTGCCATCGCCACCTGGGTGCCTAACAGGCAACTCAGACTCAACCTGCCTGAAACAGAGAAATCTTCCTCTCCTCCCCCGCAACGAAATACCCTTTCACCCCCATTCCCGTCTCATGTACCGACTGAGTGCCCCTGGGCAAGGCCCCGTCCCTCTCGGGGTCTCCGCGTGCCCAGCTGTGTAGTGGAACAAGCTCAGGACCCCCAGCCATTCCCCTGTGGAAACACAGGGGCAGCTCTTCAGAGCACAGATTCCCAGGGCCTGCCCTGGGAGCTTCCAAATCAGTTGGTCTGGGACAGGGCCCAGGCACGCGCAGGTTGCAGAAGCCCCTCCTGTGGCTCTCAGTCCTCCCCCTCCCCACCTCTTGGTTCTGATGGGCTCCAGTCCGGCCTTGAGCTTCATGGTCTTCCAAGCCCCTCTTTGATCCTTGCTTACCTCAAGAGCCTTCTGCAGTTGAGGCTAAGATTATCCCCATTTTACAGATGAGGAAGCTGAGGCTCCATGGGGACAGGACTGGCCCACGGTCACATCAGAAGCAGAGCCAGGTCACTTGACTCCACCCAATATCCCTAAACCCAAATGGCCCCCATAGACCCAAGCTGGTGCCTTAGAGCTGGAGCCCAGGCCCACCCCAACCTGGGAGAGCAGAGCCCACCTCCACCTGGGAGAGCCAGGAGGTGCTGTTTGTTCCCCATCTACCGCCCAACATAACCCCAAGGCTCACGAAGCCTCCCCATCACCTTTAAAGCCCGTCCCCCCAAGGATGTCATGGGGTCACCGTGGAAGATCCAGCTCTGGGCGAGGCTGACCCAGCGGGACTTCTGGCTCTGTTGCACCGCAGCTGGGTGGACAAGCACCCTGAACCCGTGAGCCTCCGCTTCCCGGGCTATTAGATGGGGGTGAGGACACCTGCCTTCAGGCTTCCAAGGAGGGTTAGATGTGACATTGCGGGCCCGGGGTCCCACAGCAGGCCCTTGGCAGGTGCTGGGCTCAGGGCCCCAGAGCTGAGGCCTGGAGCTGGGGTTGGAGTTGAGTGTCCCAGGCCGGGTTCAAGGCTAGGCCTCCATGGGGACAGCCTGCCCAGGCCGAGGCTGCCGCCCACCGCGGGGCCTGCCTATCTGCAGCCAGCCCGGCCCTCACAAAGGAACAATAACAGGAAGCCATCCCGGGGGGAAGTGGGCCAGGGCCAGCTGGAAAACCTGAAGGGGTGGCGGCCAGGCCTCCCTCGCCGTCGGGGTGTGGCTCCCCTCGAGAGGCGGGTAGGCCGCTCCACAGTCCGCACCACACTCAGCCCTGGACGGACGGACGGTCTGACGGAACGGAGACGCCCCTCAGCCCACGGGCACAGTGAGTGGGGGCTCCGCACGGGAGGGTCCTTGGCTTCCCCGTCTGTAGAACGGACGCCGTCGGCTCCCCGGGGAGAGCAGGTCCTCGAGGGCAGACTGGGTCTCCTCCTGGCTCACAGCAGGGCCGGGGAAGGTGCGCCCTGTGGTGGTGCCAGGGGCACAAACGGGCATCGCAGGGCTGAGGGAAGGGGTGAGGGCTCGGCTCTCCCACAGGTGGACTCTCCAACTCAGTGTGACCCCAGGGCCCAGTCGCCCAGCGTGCTGGGGCAGAGGCGTGGCACCCAGGCCTTGGTTTCCCCTGTGGGAGAGGACTTACCAAGGCCTGACATCACCCCCTCACCCCCTCACCCCTACCCACAACGCCCGGTGTTGGGAGCTCTGAGCCTCAGCCCCTCTCTGCCAGCCAGTGCCCCCATGTTGAGTACAGGCAAGCGGAGGCTTGGCTCTGGGCACTGGAGGCCCTGCCTATGAAATCCCCTCCCCTTGCCTGCCCCAAATGCCATAGCGGCCGGCTGTGTGCTGAGGGCGCTATAGTCGGGAAAGCGGCCCACCCTTTCTCCCGTCGACACCCAAAGGCCCCGAGGCCCTCCTAGCCCAGGGAAGCCCCCCAGGAGGCCCTGAAGGCAGGAGGTCTGGGCGAGACCCTGGCTCGGAGACCCTGGCTCGGAGACCCTGGGTGCAGATCTCTGCTCTCCCATTTGCTGTGGTGTGACCGTGGGAAAGTTACCCAAACTCCCCAACCTCAGTTTGTTTGTCTGAACAATGGGGACAGTGATTCTTTCTGCAATTCACTGTGGGAACTGCAGATGATGTGGGCTCATTAATTTACTATCAACGGCCCCGAGGGGTAGATATATTCTTTCTTCCTATCTCAGTGGAGGCCGCTGAG
>RJWJ010020879.1:0-28591 GCA_004363605.1 Indri indri | reverse complement strand
GGACCCCAATTCCTGCAGGCCGCCCGCAGCCCCACGCCGCCACTTCCTGCCTTGCCGAGTCTCGGTCTGCTCCTCTGCGAAATGGCTGCAGCACCTTCCCCGTGGCTGCCGAGGGCCGAGTGCAGCATCCAGCAGCACCGCGCTGGCACCCAGGACACTCAGCAAACGCTAGTCCCCCTCACCCCTTCCCGGCCTGTGCATCAGGCTTCCCACCTTCCTCTCGGTGGGGCTCAGTCCCAACCCCATTTCCGTTGTTCTCGTTACGTCAAATATGTAAAGACCTTCAGTATCGATTGGCTTAGGGATCCTATATCACCATTTTAAGAGTGAAAAAAGAATCCTTATTAGTCGTTGGATACACCAGTGACACTCTTGGTTGCTGCGATGGCTCTCTGACACCCCCTCTTGCAGGTTAGAAATGCCCCACATCTGTCTACGTCTGGCTGCCCCCGCAGACAAGGACTTCCGGCCAAGCAGTTCCCATCCCCAGACAGGAAGGAGGGGCTGGGGGCCCCCGGAGGCTGCATATTTGGCCTCAGCCGTCAGGGGTGAACCTAACCTCCCTACGTCAGGCCCTGGGCAGAGTCTGGAGGTGACCCCACGTGCACGTCTGTATTTGCTGTGCAATCGTCTGACCTCGGTGACATGCGTGGTCAAAAAGCCCCTGGGCTGCTTGCCTAGAGCAGCTTCTTTCAGAGGAAAATAACTGTGCCTACCAACTCAGTCTATTTTTTCTTCGAGGTTTTTCAAGTGTCACAAGCCGTATGGAATTCAGTGGCCCCTGTGGCTTTGCATCTGTCACACACACCCCCTCGCGCTCTCTCTCCGAACACGCCTCTGGTAACTATGGAGCTGGTACTCGAGGTGGAAATTCAGTCTTTCCTCTCGTTTCTACCTTCCTCCCGTGCCCATGAGACCTTCACACAGGTTCATTCCTTTACAGGTTTATTTCTGGCGAATAAAAAAAAAATAATCTATGCGATTAGATAAATTAATGTGCGTGATTAGACATCATAACACAGGGCAGAGCTTAGCTTTCCTGTTTTCTCTTGGATCCTGCCGGTTGGTGAGAGGCGTCCAGGTGAGACCCAGCCTCACGCTTTGTGGGGTGCGGAGACGCTGACAAAGTGACTCCCGTCACTCACAGATGCTTCGCGGAGGGTGAGGATGTGGGCTCAGAGGAAGGCCCGATCCAAACCTCTTTTCCAGAAAAGCGGCAGCTCTTCTTCGTAGTGTGTTAAAAAATCGATCCACAGAAGCTCTGTCACACTCTCGTTCCCAATGGTCGTAAACATGACATACCAAGCACAGGCTCAGAAAGATGGAGTTGTCTCATTTTAAACATGGTACCTGGGACTCCTTTGGGAAAGACACCTTCCCCAGCAAGGGTCACTTCGAGGCCAACACTGTGGAGAAACGGGACTTGAGCCACTAGCACAGTTGTCAACGTCTTTTGCTTTCTGAACGCCAGGGACCACTGCCTTTCAGCCTGAGGTGAACATTTTCTCTGCGTTTCTTGGGTCTGGTAAGGCTCTTGGAAGCAGCCAGCCTCGTGGTCTACAGAGGGTATGTTTCCTCCAGGAATCTGGGAGTGGAACATACTGGTAGTCTGTAGCAGGCTCTTAAAGCCAGAACCCCTAAGCTGGGAGAGAAGATTTGGGGGACCGCCTGCCAAGGAGGAAACTGAGGCTCCTCAGGAAGAGGCTTGTGAGTTCTCCAGAACAGACCATGGCTTGCTTACCACCTTTGCCCTGTGCCTGGTTCTTTCATGAGGTTTTGGCCTTGGGATCACTTTGGAGGCAGGGCTCATCTTGCAGGGGGTGGTGAATTGGGGGTTTTTGTTTGTTTTTGAGTCAGGGTCTTACTCTGTCGCCCAGGCTGGAGTGCAGTGGCCTGATCACAGCTCACTGCAACCACAGACTCCTGGGCTCAAGGGATCCTGCTGCCTGAGCCTCCTGAGCAGCTGGGACTACAGGCGTGCGCCACCACACCCGGCTAATTTTTTAATTTTTTGTAGAGATGGGGTTTTGCTATGTTGCCCAGGCTGGTCTTGAAGTGCTGGCCTCAAGTGAGCCTCCCAAAGTGCCAGGATTATAGGCATGAGCCACCATGTCCAGCCTGGGTTATAATTTTTTTTTTTATATAAATTAGGAATAGGCTGAACTCATTGATAGAACACCTAGAAAGCAACCTATGAGAAACTCAAAGGGGTTTTCCATGACACAAGTGTATGCCGGCAAGGCCGCAGGTGGCTCACTCTGTAAGGCCCGAGCACAGATGCAGGCTGGGCAGCTGCCCCTGTACTTGACCTGGAGGGCTCTTGATGACCGACCGGAGGAGCACCGTGACTCGAGGTACCTCCCTACGCAGACTGCCAGGACCACGCCTGACTGGACACCGGCAGAGTTTAAACAAGGGCTGTTTGTTTAACCAAACATGGCCATAGCATTCTTATCCAAAGACTTTTGAAAGGCAGAACCAAGCAAAATCCAAATTCTCCAATCACTGGGCAGTTCTGAAATTCAGTCCAGTTTCTTTTTTTGATCATCAGAAACAGCATTTCTGGGGACAAAGACCAGTCCGAGGATTCAAAGCCTAATCAATGTTAGTTTGCCTTACGGAGCAGAGGGAGGCGGGAAGGGACACACATCCACACGGCTGGTCCCCTTCACACGGAGACATATTTCTACGTGTGATCCGGCCCTGGGACCATTTTTACCTTGAAACCACCCTCTTGCTAGATGCCCTGGAAGTCCAAAATGCAACTTGCGCCTACGTTATTTCCCTCTGAAGAAGACCCAGAAGCCCTCCTCAATGCCATGCAGGGACACCTGCCGCAGTGCCTATTAAGTAACGCCCGAAGCACAGCCTTTCAACTATTTTATGGAATGAGAGACGACCAGGCTGGCCACGAGACCATTCACATACACACGTGCACGGTGGACGCGGAAGGGACGGGCGAAAAACCAGGACCACACCAGGTGATGACTGGAAATCTAGTTCCCAAAAGCTCCTAGCAGAGAAAAATTCCAGACAGGAGGGTCTTTATATAGGTCCTACAAAAATAGACTTTCTTCTGTGCCTGTTTCTTTAAAGGTATAAAGGACAGGCCTCTCTGTTTGGTTTGTCTCTGGAGGTTTCACTGGTATCAAATGCAGTAGAGGTCTTCAATGACTGTGAGGCAGGAATGAAAAACTCACTTCCTGCCCTGGCCTCGCTCCTGGGATGCTGGGATGTGGCAGGGGACAGGCAGAAGGGAAGAGGGGCAGCCGCCTGGGCACCGAGTGCAGAAACAGAGGGTGGGGTAGGCTGGGCCATGGAGGGGCGCCCCAGCGTCCTGCTACACAAGATCACCAACATCTCTTGACTCTGAGCCTTTGGGTCTGATTCTTAAGAGTCTCAGAAAGCACCTTGTCCCCCTCCTCCATGTCCGGCTCAGGGCAGGCACGAAGAGTTACATTAGCCCCACTCCAAGAGGGTGAGCCAGGAGTTAGCTTGTCCTGGAGAGGCCGGGTGTCCAACGGCTTCCCCCGTCTTTAGAATCGGTACCTGGATACCTTCACTCCCCACCTACTCTCTCTACTTGCTTTTTATTTACACTGTATTTCCTCTTTCTACTGTTCTGGAAAAAATTCTAATATGTGCAGCACTTCAATTATCTTATAAATATGGGAATCTGTCAAAAGTTTAATTACATATTTTAAAACCATGACATGGGCTAGGGTCTGCTGAAGCAAGATCACTGGGCAGGGTCTAAAGTCAACATCTTTTTTTTTTTGAGACAAAGTCTCACTCTTTTGCCTGGGGCGAGTGCCGTGGCGTCAGCCTAGCTCACAGCAACCTCAAACTCCTGGGCTCAAGCAATCCTTCTGTCTCAGTCTCCTGAGTAGCTGGGACTACAGGCATGCGCCACCATGCCAAGCTAATTTTTTCTATATATATTTTTACCTGTCCAATTAATTTCTTTCTATTTTTGGTAGAGACGGGGGTCTCGCTCTTGCTCAGGCTGGTCTCGAACTCCTGAGCTCAGGACGATCCGCCCGCCTCGGCCTCCCAGAGTGCTAGGATTACAGGCGTGAGCCATCGCGCCCGGCCAAAAGGTGGCATCTTTTGAGGACCAAGGCACCAACCTTCCCCCTGGGTGGAATTTTGGAACTAGAGTGGATGAAACGTGAGACGGGATACCAGACTGCTACAGAGAGGTGAAAGAACTGCCTCCAACAGCTACCAGCTTGGACAACCACGTACCTCCATGAACTCTGCTCTTCCCCTCATATATTTTTTCAAAGACTCTTGCTCCCTGGCATTAGGATCTACCCCACGAGCCACTCATCTTTCAGGTACTGTCTTGGGTAAAGGCTCAGATGAAAGGTAAATTCAAGGTCTTAAAATGCCCTTTTCAGGAGAAGGATCTGAAAAGAGGAAAGGCAAGAGGGGGGATGCTATGAGATCCTGGAAGTGTGGCACCCAGAAGACAAATACTGACTGTCTTCACTTATGGGGTAATAAGTAAAACTATCTTGTTAAAGGTTCGCATTGATTTCAGGATGCATCTAGATTTTAGGGATATTAAGACAGAAAAAAGTCATCTTGGGATGGAGGACAGGTGGCAGATTTTTAAACAGATGCCTCCCAATCCTGAATTCTGACCATTTTGAGAGCAGAGAAACCACTGCGGGACCCGAAGATAAGTCACGAGGAAATTCTTTATTCCCGCTGAATCCTTATCCCAAACACTTACGAGGGGGTGTTGCACTGACCGTCACCTGGGAGACATGGGTTTGGTTGGATGAATCTACATGAACTGAAACAGCTTCTGCAGAATAAGAAGCCCACATGTTTTATTATAGTCCCTGCTCACCAAGCCCTGATGGCTTCCCACAACTCTGCCCTTTGGATTATGGAGGAAAAAAAAAAATAATCATTTGATTTTCTGGGCCACAGAATACAAGAAGGGTCTAGATTGTACAAGGAGCTTACACACTGAGGCAGGGAAGCGTGCAAACAGGAGCAGGAATTCCACACCCCCTGGGTGGGCCAGTGCTCCAGACGTGGAAGGAGGCCCTCAGCCCCCCTTCCAGAGTCCACACAGGTTTGTGTTTCTGGCTTTTATTAACCATGTCCAACTCCAACTTCCGTCTTCTCCTGGGTATCCATGAAGATCTGTGACATCAACGACTTCCTCCAAGCCATTATTTTTTTCCTATTACGATTTCATAAGGGGGCCCAGGAGCAGGCCTAGAGAAGGACCCACACAAGCAAAAGTGTCTGAGAACGACGTAATACTGACTTCTCTTTTTTGGTAACAGTCCACGAAACAGGTGCCCCTCTCTCCTGAGACACAGTGAGGGATGAGGGGAGGCGGCGGAGCTGTGGGTGGGACACTGTACCGTGAGACATCACATCATGCAGCTGGTGCCACGGGACAGAGACGTGAGGACGGGCACTCGGGGCTCCGGGCTCACCCGGGGGCAGTGCCTGGCCACTCGGGAGCACTGTCTGTCCAGTTCAGGCAGAGCCATGCCCTGGGGCTCGCGATCTCGGCTCAGCCTTAGCCCTCGTCCTCCCTCAGCTCTGTGGGTAAGAATTTATACTGCTGCTGGCGGATCTGAGCCAGTTTTTTCCTTGCTTCTTCTAGTTCTCGCTCCTTCTTTAGCATTTCTTCCTGCGCGGCGATGATCTGGAAGGAAAGCAATGAGCCAAATGGATCTAATGCTTTCTAGGAAACCACCCCGCACCATTGCTTGTGTCATGAGCTCCCACAGCCCCTGCTACAGTGGGACACAGCAGTGCCCCAGGAACAGCATTCTTAGCTCTGGAGACCAGCCTTTGTGTCATAGTTTGGGTTTTGAAACTAATGACCCAGCTGACCCAAGAAAACAAACTGGGACTCTGGCCACTGATTGACAACAAACATCTACTGCACCCCTACTATGTCCTAGGCTCTGGTGTAAGCACTTCACATGGTTTGTCCTATCACCTTTGTGGCAACCCTGTGAAGTATGCTCTATTAAAAGTCCTATTTTTCCAATAAGAAGTCTGAGGCTGAGAGATGTGGGTCCACTTCCACCCAGCTAGTGGGACCAGCTACCTGTCCAGGGGTGCTTAAAGCTAGCGCTGGTGCCCTTAACCACTAGACGGCCTTCATCTATTTATTGCATGCTTCTAAGGCGTGCTCTGAGCAATACTGGCTAGCATGATAGGTCCTGTGTGAAATGGGTGTGTATTCAAGAAAGCCAAATAAGTGCCCTCTCTGGGGGCTTTTTCAGAGCCTTTTCTAGGCTAATGAGCATAGTTACTAAGGTAGGGGTTTAAGTGCAGTATGACCCTTCTTTGTGGAACACATTCTGGTAAAAATGCATCCAGACCATTAGCCAAACACAGGAGAGGGGGCAGACAGAGCTAAGGCAGGCACGGGGAATGAGTAACCTCAGTGTTCCTAGTGCTGATGAGACAGACAGTCTTGCATAATGGATTTATATGGACACACATCAAAACTGCAAGCCTGACTACCTGGAGCTTCCTACTCGCTCGCATGCATGAGAATGCAGCACTGCACAGGTCACAGTCCCTCTTGCTCTTGTAAAAGTCCTGGGAGAGGGTGAGCATTCACTCTCTCTACAGGGCCAAATGTCTGGAGTGAGCGGTAGCTCCAAATGCATCATTTTATTTAAACGATAACACTGCCATCCTCCAATTTTTGTTCTTCTGCTTTCCTATAATAGAATCCTTGGTTTTTAGCTAGGCAAATGCTACTCAGAGAAGAATATTCCATTTCCCAGCCTCCTGCGCAGCTAGATTGGCCACCTGACCAAATGCTGACCAATGGCATGTGAGAGGAAGCGACGTGTGCAACTCCAGGGTCAGGCCCTCCCCTCTTCCTGCTGGATGGAAAGTGAGGTGGCTACTGAGTCATCTTGGACCAAGTGGCCAAGAGCAACATCTCAGAGATGGTGGAATAAGGTGGCAGATGGAGTCTGGTCTTAGCCATGGAGGGGACACCACCCTATCCCTAGACTGCTTACACTCAGACTGTTACATTTTGCTTAAGTCACTGTTATTTTGTGTCTCTGTCACAACACGACGCCCATCTCGGGAGCAAACACTGTTCTGGATTTAATCACAAACCTGGGCAATGCCCCCCACAAACTTCGTTTTCACCACGACATCGTCATCATCAGCTTTGCCAAATGCTGCCTTCTGGGCTGCACGAACAAGATTGTCTGAGGCTCTTTTCACAGCATTTCCTGCTGCCTGGAGAGTGAACGAAACACACATTCTGTCGTTAGAAACGGCCGTTTGGGACTGGCAAGAACAGACATGAAGGCACAGTTCAGGAGACCCTGAGTGAACTTCTCATTCCACTGTAACACACAAGTTCTCCCCAGCCTGCAAGTACCATCTGTTTGTCCATCCATCCCCCGATTCTACCAACATGGGCACCTACCTAACTACTGGTCATTCTCAGATGAACGAGACATAGTTTCTGGCCCCCAGGGAACACACACCTTTGAGGGGAATTACAGTAATGTAAATAAATGACTGCGGCAATGTGACACGTGTGTTAACAGCAGTATGCGCGGGGTCTGCCTCCTTGGTCTAGAAAACCACCTCCCCCTGCCCCCATCCAATTTAGCACGTGCTTGAGGACTCAGATATCACTTTCTCCCATCCTCTTGGCCCTATCCACACCCTCTCCCTCAGTGCTCCCTCCTGAACTGAGGGCAGGGACTTGAATCCTGGCACCCCCAGCACCTGGCTGGCACGGTAGCTGCTCAGAGTTGGTGCTCCTTGAAGGCTTTTTGAGGGAACGAAGGGCATAAGGGAGACAGCATCTACCCTGCGTGGAAGGGCCTGGGCGCCTCATAGGAACTGGGCCTTCACAGATGTACTCTTAGAGTCACGGCTGGGCTTTAGGCCGCAGGCTCTAGGATGGGACAATTGCAAGAGACAAGCGAAGAAAAGCTTTTGACGTGAAGTCTGGATCTTCATTAAGGGCTATCAACCACACTGGCTTATTCTTAACGCTCATGAAGCACGGCCCCAGGGGTTTGTTCTCAGCTGAGGTTTAGCATTTTCTTCTAAAGGTGGTTAAGGCTTCATTAAACCTCTTGTATTCCTTGTTCAGACTCTTTCAGAGTCAAAGGCTTGTGCTTGAGGTTTAGCCACCAGAAAGGTGAGAGTTCTCCTTATTCAGAGTTAACTGGCCCATCTGGTTGGTTATCTAAAGTGACCGAGGGGCACTCTGAGGGCTTGCACAAGAAGGGGAAGCCAATCAGTATTTGACAAGCAGTCGCCATGTGCTTTTTCTCCTATGGGTTTATGAGGTCAGAAATCATTAGCCCACTTTTCTGATGTGAAAACTGAGGTTAAGGACCTAAGACCCTGTAGCTAGTAAGTTACAGAGCTGAGATGTGAACATAGGTCTGTTCCAGCCCCAAAGAGCCCCTGAGACATTTGTAAGGGACTCAGACATGACATTGCAGTGGCCAGTTAAACCAGTGATGATGATAACGAGAGCGATGCTGTGTTGTATCTGTGTAAATCCTTAGGACTTAAAAAAGCACTTTCATATCTGTTATCCTATTTGACCCTCGTAAGAGTCACTGAGGATATCTCTATCCCCATTTTACAGATAAAGCTCCTTAAGCCTGAAAAGTTCTGGGTGATTTATATAAGATCATGAACCTAAGACACAGCAGAGCCAGGGCTCTCTTAATTCAGGATGTTTTCCCCAGAAGTGCCCCCCGAAACCCAGAGGTCACACATTCACTAATATGCAGCTCCCTCAGTTTTCCCCTGGGTTTATCCCAGGGGACAAAAGACAGTGAGGGGAGAGGGATTCGGGAGAGACAAACGACAGAAGTGCACTTTAGGGCTTTCAAAATAAGACACGAGTTGAGTTTGGCAGAACTGTGCGAACATTTCTGCCATTTATAATTTTCTTCATGACTTAATACAAATATATATTTTTAGCAATATAAACAGTCTGCATTGTAATACTTATAATAACGAAAATCTAGAAAATCAGAAACAAAATGTCCAAAGTATAGAGACATACTGGCATAATCGGTTGATACAGTATCATGCAATCATTAAAAACCGAGACTCATGAATAGTGGACCAGTTAGCTTGGCAGAGAGAAATTAATGAAATCTTGTCATCAAGGAAAAAATACGTATGACAAAACGTTAAGTGAAAAGAAAGCAAAATATATCTTGCTATGGTTACAACTAGACAAAACCATTTTGTACGCAGATAAAAACAGGAACAGAAAACAATGATAACGTTTGATGTGTGAAGATGTTGAGGCCATGCGATGTATTCATTCAAACATTTCCTCCATTGTGTTTAAAATATTTTAATAATTAAAACAATCGGGAAAATGTATATGCACTGGAAGGACTTGATGTCGCCTTCGTAACATGAGCTTTGGGCTCTGGGAAACCTTAGCAACAGTCTCATATAAATCCCTTAGTTCTTTCATTCCCTTCTGCAGCTAACACTGACGGAGGGCCTCCTCCAAAACAGGTACCACCTTAGGTGTGAGAGACACTCAGATGAAGATGTCGCACCTGTACCTAAGAAGCTCGCAGCCTTGTCGCAGGCAGACATAAAAATAAATGCGGTGGTTCCACATGATGGGAACCGTAAGGGTGGTGTGGTCAGGAACTCTCGCAGGGTAGAGGAGGGACGGACTGCCCAAGCCCTGGGAGTCAGGGAGGGCGTCCCAGAAAGGGTGGCTTTGCAGAGGAATCACAGACTACAAGTAGGAGTTTGCCAGGTTGGGCTGGTGGGGAGGAGGGCCGCTGGGACATTCTAGGTGAGTGGGGGCCTTGACACAGGAGACCAGAGGTACACGTGGCGAATGTCAGCTGGGGAGGCAGCAGGCGTGATGCGCGGACGCACGTGTAGAGGATGAAGCTGGAATGTGGGACGGAGGTGGCTGATGGAAAGCCTGGTGGGTCATGCCAAGGAAGTGAGGCTGTGCCCTTTGGTGACACTTACCCGCTCCAACAGGAGTATTTTCCCACCAGCATCAGTGACCATTACCTGTAGCCGCCTCATGGCCTCTGAATCCTGGTCGGCCTTCACCTTGCAGGCCACAAGCAGCTGAGCTGTGGAAGCGGCGACCTGTTTGGCGGATGAGATGAGCTTCTCCTCACTGGCATGTCCCTGAACGGAGGCATTGGCTGCCTCACAGAGGCTGCTGGTTGCAGCCGCCACCATCCGGGCCTGGGGACAGTCAACAGAGAAGTGACCTAAGGCCCAAACCTCCCTCAGGGGATCAAAAAAGCAAACGGGGAGGAGGGAGAAGGTGACTCACGGCAGAAATCAGCCCCTGTGACCACTGTCCGTCGTCTGCAGCATTGGCAGGGATGGAGCCCACCTGGAGAGCGAAGTCAAGAAATCTGCGATGAGGGCAGTGGGCCCAGGCGACCTGCAGTGGCCCGCGACCCCTCAGCTCTACCTTGCCCTAGAGCCAGACTCACAGCACCGCTCAGCACCGACTCCCACCAACAGCACTGTCCTGAGAAGGGAGCAACCCTTTCTCACAGGGGACCCTGGCACGCCAAGACGGCACGGCACGTACTGACTGGGGTCCACCTGGGCCAGAATGAGAAATGCTCAGAACAGCTCCACATAGCTGCCAGGTACTGTGTTTCTGGGAAGCAGCTCAGCAATGATGGTTTGGGGCTGCCTTTAGGAGCTTATTCCTCTGCTGACCTTTCCCCACGTCAAACATGGGAGCCACTAGGCCTCCTCCTTCGAGAGCCAAGGGGACCTTAAATCTCTCCTGATTATTGACCCTGAAAGCCATGCTTTGAGTTTCTGGCAGATAATGTTAAAAAAGGGTGGTCCATTCCCACCCCCCGCCATAATTGAGTACAGACCCTTGTCTTAAGGAAATACATTTTGTCAGGGGCGGGAAGAGAAATAAGAGGCTGGAAATAAGAGGAATCTCTGTTTTGACTTAGAAATCATGGCAACAAGAGAAACATTTTCTGTCCAGATCCAGAGGGAGGAGCTATGAGAGCAGACACCTCTGTGCTTGCAGGAGGTGCCTGGCAAGGTAAGAAGTGAGCATCTCAATCTGAATATGAAACTGAGGATCTGTCCACAATTACAGGCACCACATCGGGGCTTGCTGAGTGTCAGGCAAAACTCCAAGGTCCTGCGTATGATCCTATAATTCACGTAAGTCCAACTGACCCTCTTTACCAACTTTTTAAATGCTTGAACATTTAAGTCCCTTAGAAGACAGGCAGGAACTCTACCATATTCAAGTTAGAGTCTCTGGGATCTAGCAACGTGTCTGACGCAAGTCAACTCTTTATAAATCTTGACACTGAAATTTTTAGGTAGGATATTCTGTTCCACGATTGATTTGTGGCCATTATACGTTGATCGGTCAATAAGAACTCGATGAGGACACTCGCTGAGGTCAGCACTCTGCTGGCCTCCTCGGCACGCTCATCTAGAAGCGTAAAGACGAGAAGCGTAAGGCGCCAGCTTGCGTGCCCAGTGGGGAGGGGCACAGTGTTGAGTAAGATGCCATAGGATGGTCTACAAGGAGGAGGGAAGGTAGGTGGACTGGACTAAGGCATGGCTAAGCTCGCGGGACTTCCTGGAGGAAGACGCACAGCCACTGGCCGGGCCAGACTTCCAGTCTGCACTACAAGTTCTCAGGTCAAGACGCAATCATGTCCATCTCTCTGTGCCCTGACATCAAAGCCCTTCTAGTATCAAACAGAAGTGACTGATAATCATGGTGACCACATTTCCCAAACCCACAACCTGACAGGTGGTGCCTCTACATCCGAGAGGCTCTCTGCAAGCCACAGTGTGGATAGGACAGTTCCACGCTGTACGGTAGTAACAGGGCACGTGGAATAGTTTAAGATGGAAGACTGCTCCCTATCCATAATTAGTAATGTACTATTGATCCTTTGAATCATTAAAAAACAACTATGCTTTTATGCCAATGCCGATGGAATCAGTGACTGGAGACGAAGCAGATACAGAAATCTCAGATTGAAAACCAGACTGGCCTTTGGACCAACAGGCTCAGGCAAGCGCTAGCTGCAAAGCTGGAGAGCATTCAGCTCAACAGTCCTAAAAAGCAAAAGGCCATTTGGGGTTGGAAAGTGGTAATATAAAGCCTCCGACTGTGATGCTCATAGAGCCGTCTACCGGGAAAACAAGACAGCTTACATCTTTAAATAGTCTAATGTACAGTGGGAATATAAACGTCTTGTTCAGGCTCATTGCCTGGAATGGGATGCCTTCCTTAACAAGAAGCATATGAGAGGCCTGGAAGCCAAATGTTTTATACTGCTGGGCAAGTGGAAGCAAACGGAGTTTTCAGGTCAGGGCAGACTGGCAATTCAGGGAGGGAAGGTACAGCATGCGTTTCCCTTGGTCAGGCCAAAGGCTTGCACCTCTTTTCCTCGGCCCTGTAAGGCTCTCCCTATGTGAGCATTCAGTGTCTTGGCCAGTGGCTTTACCTACCTTTCCTTGGGCCACCAGCTCCCTCTGGGCTGCTGAGGCCGATTTGACCAGGGCACTTGTGGCAGCAGCAATGGATTTAGCGGCTTCCAAAATCTGTTCTTCAAAATCCAGGGTCTCATCCGCTTGCTACAACCAAGAGAAAATGGCATCACATGCGGTTCATATTCACAAAGGGCTCCTGCTGCCAAACCGCCCACTGCTTGCTCACCTGGCTCTGCATCTGCCTCCTGCTTTTTGCTGACAGACTACACCGGGGCAGGCCTAGCTGGCAGGATGCCTTTCCACCTGCCCCCCACCCCTGCCCCCAGCTCCAAAAGGAAAAAAACTGTTAGCTTGACATTCTACATAAATTTTAAATTAGGAAATTCTAAGACAGACGACTTTTCTAGAATAGGATCTTTAAAGAGATACAAATTCGCTGTGCATAAAATATACTCAAATGGTTTCTGCAACATCAGAAACCAAAATCAAAATAATCAATAATTGAAATCAAAAGAGTGGGCCATGGCACACACTTTAAGGGCTTAAGACTCAAAAATGGGTTGGAAAAAGGAAAGATGACTATTAGTTTTGAAAAATGTTATTGTTCTTGGGTAAACACCAAAGCGAAACAGCATTTCCATCTCTGAGGCTGAACACAGATTGAGTTATAGACCAACCACAGATCACCCAATGGTGGGAAAAAAATCAAGGCAACCTGACATCAAGGTGGAGCCTGTTCAGTCACCTGGACACCCAAGGCATGGCTTCATCTTGGGAAGAACACTGGATACAATTGCATAGATGTCAGGCCATTAGGGTTCTGATTTAAATTCATCACCACCATGTCCTTTGCTACCCAAAAAAACTCAGGAATTTGAAGAGAAGCTTTGGGGAAGTGGGGCAAGTGTGAAGACTGTGGCACCAAGCTGGGTGGGATGGAGCTCCACGGTCTGGGGTAGTTAGGTTAGACCTCCATGGCCCCTGTGTTAATATTCCATGACTCCAGGTCAACCAGGTAAGCTGTCCTTAGGTCACAGAACGGTGAAGATGTGGCTGGTACCTTTCAGGCATTAAGAGATGATGGCCAGGTATAGAAATACTTGTCTTTGTATATGTGGCAAAATATATATAACATAAAATCTATCCTTTTACCCAATTTTAAGTATACAATTCAGTGGCATTAAGTACATTCACAATGTTGTGCAACAGCAATACATTTTTAAGAGTGCCCACTGTGTGATGAGCATTTTGTCAGGGACTTCTACATACATTGACTTAATTCTCACCAAACGCAGAACAAAATCCTATACTGAAATTGTCTTTATCCTTATTTTTACAGTGAGAAAACTCAGGCTCAGGGAGGTGGAGTATCGGGCCCAAGGTCACGTGGCAGCATGAAGACTCTCAACCAGAATCTAAATGTCATCTCTCCCACTCCAAAATGATGCGCCTTCACTAGCCCAGGCCATCCCTTAGGGTGTCGGTAAGGGACGACTTTGTGCAGAGGTTCAGAGTCCACTTGCTAATGGTCCCCTATGCAAGATGGACGGATACAGACAGGATGGACACAATTCTTCTCCAGACCCCTGTTCTTAATGGCCACATCTTGAACCGTGAGAAATGCCAATCTCATGTTTACAATATGGGTTACCCTATTATTAGAGCAAAATGAAATTTCCACGCATATCTAGTGGATCTGAAGACCAATGGCAGCATTTCAGAAGTTCTGAGACAGAACCTGTGGGTTTTTTCTTCTTTCTGACCAAGTCTTGCTCTAAGAGTATTCAGGACAGAAATGAATTGGGTTTCACTGGATTTATTTTGGATTGGTGGAGTACAGAATGTGGTTAGTAAAGCCCAAAAACAACTCATTATAAGACACTCTGGCATAAAAGGTACTCTTATACACAGGCACAAAATAAAGTACATTAGGCTCTGAGATATACATACACGCACACACATATATGTGCATATACGTATGTGTGTGTGTGTGTGTGTGTGTGTGTGTGTGTGTGTGTGTGTGTGTGTATAAATACTCTAATGACTTTGAGATTCAGAGTTTTTCTGGAAATTCATTCTGCAAAAGAAAGTCAAGTACATCACAGATAAAGGCACTAGGGAAATCACAGCCTTTCTGAACCCAAAGGGAGCCTCCCTCATTCTGCAGAGGGGGAAACGGAGGCCCACTGGCCCAGGTCTCCCAGACTGTTGCCTCAGGCGGCCTCTGCTACACTACGGGTTCCAAGCCTGAGTCTACTTTGCAGTGTGGAATACTCGGTCAGATTTCTGATTTCCCAAATTTTTAAGATTTGTAAAAATAGAATTTCCTTAAAAGTAAGTGCTAAGTATTAGCCTGGGGAGATCTGACAGAATCATCTCATTACAACTGACTTTAAGGACCTCTCCCACATCTGCTGTTGCCCCAGAGTTTTATTTATTTATTTGCAAGAAACATATTTGAAATAGATATTGAACTTGGAAATATTTTTGACACCCGCAAATCTTTCTAGTAGTGGCAATTGTTGTAATGCTTTTTGATGGTTTTTAAAAATTTTTCTTTCCATAACATCTCTATGCTTTAAAAAAGACACAGCAGAAAGCCTAATCTCTGGGAGACATTTGCACTGATTAGAAAATACTAGAGAGTTTCCCGAGAAAGGTGACCGGGATGGCAGCAGGGATGGAGGGTGGATTTTAGATGCTACAGCTGGGCAGAGAACCATGAGACCCTCCTTCTGCCTGCGGAGCCCTATCCTCCTGCGTGCCAGCTTCAGCATTAAGATGAAACGCCCACCCCATCTCTCCTGCTGACAGCAGATATCAATACTTAATGTTTCCTCGTATCATACAACTTCTCGCCTAAGAGAAAATGGGCCCTCTCCAAGCCCAAGCACACCAGCCAGCGTGTCTGTCAGCCCAGCTCCCGCCAGCATGCAGAATGGGATCTGGGGTGGGTGGTGAGGCCCTGGGAGCGGGGAGGGAGGATATACACTTAACTAACACCGCAAAAAGGAGAGGACAGGCTTGGTCTTCCAAGGACTTTCCTAAACAGAAGGATCACAATTAAAATGCAGTGTTTGTTAACAGAACATTCCCCTGGGGGGTTGGAGAGACTAAGAGGACCAGGGCTGGGGGTGGGGCCTGTGGCAGCCCCTCTCACAGAGCTCTCATTCCCATCTCCTCACCACTGACGCTGACTTGCTCGGTCTCTTAAGGTCCTCTCGAGCTGAGCTATTTTCCAGACCTAAGGTCTGGGCAGCTCTGTCCTTGTGGGTTACGGAAGATGAGGACCCTGATACCCTTAAGTTTTTTTTCCCTCTTCGATAATTGGATTATGTAAAGAGTTGGTAAGACTGTTAAAATAATCTTTTAAAGATTATGACTAATCCCATGCATGTTACTATATTTCTTTTGTTTTTCCTTTTTTTTTTTTTTTTGAGACAAAGTCTCACTCTATTGCCCGGGCTAGAGTGCGGTGGCATCATCGCAGCTCACTGCAACCTCACACTGCCGGGCTCAAGCGATCCTTCTGCCTCAGCCTCACAAAGGGCTGGGATTACAGGCGTGCACCACCATGCCTGGCCTGTGTTTCTTTATAACTACTGGCATCAAGCGACAGCCAGGAACTTCAGAAAATGTTTTTACTAAACAGGCTACACTGACAGCCCTTGCTGCAGAATCACACGATGACGTGGTTAAGGAGGCAGACTCTGTTTCAGTGGGTCTGGGGTGGGGCCCGGGAATCTGTATTTCTAAGGGAGGTGATTATGGACGACTCTGTGGGAGATGCCAGCCTGGACTAAGGAGAACAAACCCCAGTTAACTTCCTCCTACCAGACTGTGATCTTCAGGGCACAGATCGTGTTTGATTCAACTTAATGTTTCTCTAGCACAAAAATCAGAGGGAGAAGCCCATGTGATAAACATCTGTTGAATGAATGAATCCATTCAAAACGAGTTTCCCAAGTGCCAGAGTTCAGCCAGAGGACAATGTGCATTGTTAAGAGGAGGAGATATACACACGGTAAGCATCCATATCATTAAATGTCCACTTCTGATCCACGGCGGGCAGAGGCATGCATGGCTGTGAGCAAATTCCTGCCCCATTTATGATTGTGGGTTGTTAATCATACGCTCTACCCGTGTCCCTCAGCTAGCATGCACAGTTTGTGACACTTAGTCACGCATATACAAATGTAAACACAGCGGCATTTTCCTGAGAGGCACTCTTAACGAGGCAGCACTGGGAAAAAGGGTTAACGTATACAGAAATTAAGAATCCTATGAAGGTATTGGCTGCTGCCTCTCAGTCTGAATCTATCTTCTCCTCCTTTGGTACAATGTTCTTTTACCCTTTCCCCTCCATTTAGAAAGGTTACTGGCTGGGTCTCCACTAGCTCTTAGCAATTATCTTCCTGGACTGTCTAGCAGATGCTAGGTGAGGATGGATTTATCTTCACCTGGGCTTATTGGTATCTTTGAGAGAGGTCTGAGCACCCTTGTGCTGATTTTTTTCCTGCTAGCCCATCTCCTGCAGAGCCCATCTTTTAAAAAGTTAGTGGCCTGCTGACATCCCTCTTGGTAGAGGCTACACTTCGGGTGGGCTCCCTTCCCGCCTGTTTCTCGTAGCGAGAGAATATCTGAGATCCCTATTTTTGCTCTGCTAGGCATCAAGTTTCAGGAGCTAGAGGTCCTCCTGGAAGAGGAAATGGTGGTGGGGGAAGCGGCGTGGAAAGAGGAGAAGAGGCAGCCTTTCCTCACGTTTATTTTGGTTTTTGGCCTTTCATGGATTCTGAGAACATAATCTCTGCGCTGATCCATTCATCTTTGAAACCTACCTTCCCTCCTAACCTATCTGCTACGGGTGTTATAAGTAAATGATTAATAAATGTAAAGCATGACTTAACAGTAGATGCTCGAGAACTATTAGCAATTCATTTCATTATTATTTCTAATACCACATATATTTTTGTGGTTTTAAAAATTGTTTTTCAGGATTTGGGCTAAAGTAATTTTTCTGTCTGAACAACGTTTTACACTCATAATTCTAATCAAGGTTCTTCCTGCCATTTCTGATTACAACCTAAAATGATTATAAATAAAATCCATGAATCGACGATAAATGAAGTGTCTAGCAACACAGGACGTGGTCGGGCAGTTCTCCCAGCTTCCCCTCAGTGCCCGGCCAGGAGCGGGCAGCCTGGGTTTAGTCACTGATCTGGACTTAGATCGTGCGACCGCCCTTCTTCGGATGTCAGTCACTCGGTCTTCTGTCTAGAACTTGAAGAACAACTCAACTTTCTCCTAGTCCTTCAGTTTAGACATGTCTGGTTCCAGATGATTACTCTTTTCCTCCCCCTTTTCTTGTGAATCACGCCCCTGCAAGCCCACAGCGCTCCCCACAAGGAACTTGAAGGTGAAGCGTCACTGCCCTGATTTCTGCCTCCCTCCCTGAAAGCCTGCTCTGAGGGACTGCCTTGTTGAAAACCAAAAAGCACGACAGTCACTTTTCTCACAACTGGCTTTGTAAACCAAAGAACTAGTCATGGTATCGCCTTTCCGGGGAGGTATCCGTGTGACCGAAGTCCTGCAGAATGTTCGCTATTCAAGACAAGGTCATAGTGCATCGGAAACTTAAAAAAAATTACTTGGATATATTTTTTAAAAGTGTGAACATTTTGCATATAATTTAAGTGACTTGAGGGAAAAAAGAAGGCCAACATCTAGAACTCCTGCAACAGGAGTGAGGCGTTCTCCTGCCAGCTGGAAGCCTGAGTGCAGCCGGCAGCCATGTCTCTCCTTTTTCTGTGGCCAGTTTGGCTGCTACCAGTTTGCTTCTGGTATTGAACGGAGAGGCACCTTGAGGGAGGCCTTAGCCTGCATCCAGAGACTCAAACTGCATAAGAGCTAGATGAGCTTCTCTTTTGGAAGACCCATGGGTTGGCTGGCTTTAGGACCACCACCCTTAATAGTTCTAACAAAAGGTGAACCTCCTAGAACAATTGGAACTGCTGAGAGTGCAGACCTGGACAGCGGGCCTGCTGCCCCCCAAGGCTGGCCTAGTCTCAGGGAGAGCTCCAGGGAGACCTTAAACAGGCGAAGTGGGAGACAGAGAGAGCACTGTCGAACGGCTGGGCCTGGGCCTGGGGAGGGACCGCCCTCTGCATCCAGATGTGGAATGAGTGCAAGTTCACGCAGCATCCGCTGGAAAAGGTCCAAGCCTGCACGATTAGTATCTTGGGAGTGGTTTTCCCACAGTATCTACTGCTTTATTACTCTGTTTTTTGTTTTTAAAATGAAAAGCAATACCACTGCAATGATCTTTTAATCACTGTTTCTGTTTGATAAAGTAATTCCTACAGATTTTGTCATGCTCTCAAAAAAGGGAGAGGGGCCCCAAATGTCTATATAGGAAGCACAAAGAAAAGATAACAGAATTCTTCAAAGATTTAATCAGAAAAACGTGCTAGATCTCAAGTTCCTTCCTCTGTGTGTCTGAGGAGGGTCTGAAAAGGCCCTACTGGTCTACACCGGGGGGGAGTTACGGCAATGCGTGCTGGCCTGAGTTCTTCTCGTCCTTCTACTTTTGGCATCTAGCCTACGCAGCTCCTGGTCTGGGACTGAGTGGCACAGGCGCTCGAAGCCCACAGCCCGGCCACACTGACAACTCTGACTGCACCGACTCCTCCCAGAACCTCTGGCTGCCTTTTTCCATTCACCATATTAACCAGTACAGAGGGCAGGCTGGTCAACGACAAATTACCGAAAGGAACAAGAAAGTCACATCAATTTAAACAAACAGGCTTCATCTGAAGGCCCTTTCAAAAAAAATTTGTTTTTTTGAGACAAGACCTTACTCTGTTGCCCAGGCTAGAGTGCCGTGGTGTCATCATAGTTCACTGCAACCTCAAACTCCTGGGCTCAAGGGATCCTCCTGCCTCAACCTCCCCAGTAGCTGGGACTACAGGTGTGCACCACCACATCTAATTTTTCTTATTTTTCGTAGAGATGGAGTCTCACTATATCGCTTAGGCTTGTCTTGAACTCCTGGACTCAAGCGATCCTCCTGCCTTGGCCTCCCAAAGTGCTGGGATTGCAGGCATGAGCCACCACACCTGGCCTGTTTTTCTTTATTCATAAGACTTGCTATCTCTTTTCATGGCTTTTTGTCATTTCGGTCAAACAGCTTTAACTGGACTCAAAACCAAAACCAATGTTCTCTTGCTGTGTGAAGGTGGTCGCCTTGATACCTGCCTAGCAGAGCACCTGCTGACACATATAGACCACTTCTCAATGGAAAATGATTCCAGGGACAAGTTCTACTTTATAACTCCAGAATCTAGGACTCCAACACCACATGTCCCTCTCCTGTGTCATCACCTTGCTACTGCTGCTGTCTGTGACCCTGTCACCATGAATTCACCTGTCAGCAACTTGGAGATGACTTCTAGACATAGCCGGAGGAAGCTTTCACAACTGACCTGCTTAAGCCATCGGCTCGCCACCCGGGTGGGGGGACCGCATACACACATATACTCAGGAATGCTTGTTAAAAGAGTACTTCTTTTCTCCTCCAAAACACTAAGCTATGAGGACAGTTGTTCTCTTTCGAGAAAGCAGTGCTCACAAAGTATTTTGGTGAGAGAACTCAGAATGAGCTCACACATACTTCACAGGCTCTTCTATGAGGAAGAGGTCAAAACAACCAAAGGCGGCTGTTATGTACCAGAAAAATATTTTCTATATCATAATCCCAAACTTCCTGCCCCAGTAATTCCAATTAGGCTATGGAATTACTTTCTGATTGTCAGTTTATTCTAAATATTATCAACCTCTGCTGACAAGTTAACCTATAACAGGAAATTCAACAGACAGTATAGTTCACATTACATTATCTTTATTAGATATATTTAGTCCTAACCAAGGTTTGAATAAAGCCCAGTGACTCAGCATCCACACAGTTGGTATGGCTGATTTGGTTTATACATTTTGTTACTATAAGTGGAAAGGAAAGTTACAGATAATTGATTTGTGTTCCTTGAATTTTTGCTGAAATCTTGATCGTGAAAATTACTAACTTTTCAATTGAAGATCAGAATAAAAATGAACAAAAATAAAATATAAATCTAGATGTGTTTGGAGGTTATAATCCTGACCTTTATCCCATGTCACAGACATGGGTTAGAAATTTCCATTTTTTCCACTAAGCAACCTCCTTAAGGACTCATTGCTGTACAAAACTAAGCTGTAAAAATATCTCCACCTTTTATAAAACATAAATAATCATAATTTATTTCTATAATAAGCAAATAATCTAGTGATACTGATACAGATCTCAAATACTACAAGAAGAAATAAAATATAACATAATGAATTGAAATGAGTGGTCCATCTTCTAAATCTACTTGTGATTTTAACATATTCTATCCTGTTGCCTTATAAACTTTATTAGGAACCCCCGGAGACAGGGCAAGACACTGTAGGAATATGTTTGATATATAGTTGGATTAAATAACAACCTAATATATCAAACATATCACACAGAGGCCTGCAGAAAAGGCATCCAGGTTTGACTGAGCTCGAGAACAGGCACAGTATTGAGGGTTACAGCTGCAGGGGGTGGTCACCATTGCAGCAACTCCGATACCTGTCTTTGGAGCACAGGTCTGTCTGCGGGTGTGGAAACGGCGCCATTAGCAATATTGTCAGCACATGCACCAGAGCTCACTGACTTTCTCATTTTGCCATTATACTGTTTTCCCAAGTGAACAGTGGATTCAATAGTGCATGTCTGGGAGACCCTGGGTAAAAAAAGATGCTTAAATTTTAAGGGCCCGTGGTGGGAAGATACCAGAATCATTGTCACAGACCTTTTATAACAGGCAACCTGAGAATGTGGTGAGCAGAGCAATTTAAACAAAATCATCACCCCTCCCCAAAACTATTCCTGAAAGCAGTACGAATGCTCCCCGGGTGCAGAAGGAAGACATACTCATTTTACATGGAGGGCATGTGCGTGCAAGGGAGCAGAGTTGTAGGGAGACGGACGTAACAGCAATTGTTTGTTTCAGTATCTTGAGGTTTTTTTTTTTTTAAGGTTATGGGGGAGGACTGAGAGAAGCCATTTACCTCAAAAGACTGGATAATTTTGGCGTCAGATTGTTGTTGCTGTTGTTTTTTAACTGGGGAAATAAATTCCTTTATAAAAGCAAGGAAGATATTTCATTTCATGCAGAAATTATCGAAAAGTGGATTCCCCTCCTAGACAGGCACAAAAGCTACAGTTTGGGTTGATGGTTTCTTCAAACTATATTATTTATTTTAGATAAATAATATCGATGTGGCAGAAGCCTCTGGTCATCAGGCAGAGAGAGACTTCAGACCATTTATAAAGTGTTCCAGAAGTACCAAGCACCCTTCCCAAAATGATGGGAGAGACCTAGGGTAGGTACCCGCAAGGAAAGGACTCCAATGATCATTTATGTTAACTTTGACCTTAACTGAAGGATTCCTCAGCTTCCCTGTAAACACTGTCACCGTAAACACAAATGCTAGATGATCCCACAGTACCATCGGGAGTCCTCACTGGCCCACTCCAGAAGTCATCATTAATTTGTAAAGGGCTGTTATTTTTAAAACATTGTTTTATAAATAAAACACAGACCCCTCTGTCATCCCAATTCCACCATCGTTCTTGTACATTCCCTACTTATCTTTTTCATATGCAAATATGTTTACAGACTTGTAATCACAATGAGTACATAATTCTGCACCCTGTTTCCCGCCCCTGCCCCTTTGCATCATACCATGAGCATCTTCTTCATGCTGCACAGTCCTAGCAACCATTATTTTTAATAGCTGCATGATATTCCTTCAAGGGGATGCTCAGGTCACATCCAACTTGTCACCACTGCTCATACAAACAAGGCGGCAAGGAGCAACCCTCTCACACGCACACAACTTTCCTCCCCTCTTGGATTTCCCCCTCTGGACAGATTCCCAGAGGTGGGATTAATGGCTCAGAGGGCACACGCAGACCACAAATAGCCCCTGTGGGACTAGGCCAGCCTTCTCTGACAATGGGGGGCAAAAGGGGACTGGTTGGGACTGAAACTCCACCCAGAGCCTGCATGCATCCCTCTCAGCTCAGTCATGGTGACTGACCCCGGCAGGTAATTGGCCTCTTGGTGCCTCTGATTCTGATGGACTTTTTGTAAGGATCAGATGAGTTAATCCAGGTAAAGCACATAGAAGACTGCCTGGCATATGCTTATCACTGTATCACTGTGAGCTTTTTGTTTTTCTTTTCTCAGGGGTCTATGGAATAATTGTTATTTCAGGCATTTTCCTAGGATAAAAGTCCCAGAAGCATGTTTTTGGTCATGATGATGACAATAATGGTGATACAGGTACCATTTACTGAGTCTCACGGTATGTCAGGCACTGTGCTCTTACAATACCTTAGTTAATTGTTCTGACAGTCTATGGGGCAGAAACACTAATGATTTTGTTTTTCCAGTCAAGACTCATGAAGCAAATAAATGAGAGAACAGAGGGACACCAGGACTCAGAGACAGAGGAGAGCTCGGAAGGACTCTGCAGAAAGACAAAGGGAAGGGGCTGGAATGGCGGCCCTCAAGTGCTAATGTTCACTTAGCACCAGGCTCGTTTTCCAGGAGAATGAAAGTGCCAACTGACATGGCTATGGCATTGGCAGACAGAACCTTTCCCAATAGAGGCCACTTGTGATCAGTTAGACAAGGAACAAATTATGCATCGAACCTCTAAATCTTAGCCACTGGTTGATTCTTGCATTTAAAGTCCATTTTTCATTTGCAATTAACTGATTAATGAAGAAGGAACAAAGACATAACCAGAAAATGGAGTTGTCCCTACAGCCAGACTTAGCTCTTAAGTTTGTGAGAAAAACACTGACACTATCAGGCAGCCCAAGATCCTCAGGTTAGAGGCCAGTGGGGAGAACTCTGGTAAACTCCCAAATCAGAAGCCAAAACTCTTAAATTATATCTTGATGAGAAACTGTTTAGATGCCTTTACCAAGTCTAGAGTGACTATTAGGAGATTGGTTCTAAGAACTCGAAGGTTTGAAGAGTGTTCCCAAGCGTGACAGACAACTTATGTGTTTGCGTCTGTCTATTTCACACGCGGCACTGGCCCAGGCACTGCTTTGGGGCCGTATGGTATATTTCAGTGCTTGGACTCCAATCTTTCATCTTACAAAAAAAGGTAGAAATGTAGGCACACCTAAACTGGGGGGTGGGAATCCAATTTTTTTTTTTTTTAGAGGAAGGGCCAGGAAATCTTTCCTAATATATTTGGGTCTTGGAAAGGAGGTGAGTTACAGGTGCTACCAGGGACTTGCTTGAACAGGAAGAAAAAGAGGCCACCTCTGGTTCCACTGCCTTCCTGCTGAAGATAAAGCCATGGAAGGCGGGACGGGGGTTACAGCTTCTTAACAGGGCTGGGGGCTTTGCGCATGTAGAGAGCACTAACTCGACCTCCTTTTGTTTAGAGAGTGTCTTCCCTACTGCCCAACCTAAAAGTATCTCTTTCCTTTAAATGGTTATTTCTCTTAACATATACTCACGATCTTTAATTTTAAACATTTATCTAGATGACAAGCACAGATCGAAAACACACCAGCCAACCAGTCTCCAGCAGACACTGAAAAAGCCTTTAACGCATTTCTGAGGTTCACAATGCCCTCTGTTGATTCCCAGCATTGCTATTTCTCTCTAAAAAGCATAATGGGAACCAGAAAATTGGAGGCCGACAATCTCACATCCAGTAACAGGAACTTTCGACAGGAAGCATCCAACACCTGCTTTATATAATAGAACTAAATCAAGACTGTAACTGCCCCAGTTCTTCCTCTGGACACACAGAGGGATTTTCTGGGTGGTTAACCTGGAGGACTTACCCACTGATTTTGCCCATACTCTGTAAAAAGGTGCTGGGCAGGGAGAGCAGGTTTGCTGCTTGTTAGTCTGACCGGGGGAAGGAGCCAGGCTCCCCACAGCCACCTGCCGCAAGACCTAGTGACGTCAGACAAGTGGCCACAAATGAACACTCACTTTTGGTTTCGCTCTTGGCTTCAGTTGCTCTAACTTCTTAGCGGCAGCCTCAATGGAGGCCGCAGCCCCCAGTAATTCTGTTTCTGCAATGACGGTTGGGTCTTCTGGATCCACCCACTCCGTTCCTAAAATCAGTCCAAAAGAAGGTCACTGTTGGTAGCTGCAGACCTCAGGGCACTGGCTTAATCACGAACAATATCTGGACCTGCATGCAGGGGGCTCCCGTGAGCCTACTGCCTGCCTTGTCCCAAGGGACCTTCTCTCTAGCTCTCGCAAAGGCCACCTGGATGTGGGGGGTGGGGAGCCAATGCTGGTTGTCTAAATCAGCTGTGTGTCTAGTCCCACCACAGGAGCGGTCAGCAGCAGCTTCAAAAACGAAGATCTCATGGACCAAGGCTTGAGCCTTACTCTGACTTTGAACTTAAAGCTCATGAATGTAAGTAAGTGTCCTTAGGAGACCCTAGACCGCATAGAGATTTGCCATTCTCTTCTCCCAGAACACTCGAGGAAAGGCTACCTGCCTCAATTCAGAGGAAAGGAAACCGGTGAGAAAAACCTTTCCCTGGTGAGTTGGCTGCTTCTATGCAAGCACAAAGGATGTGCAGACAACATACGCAGCACTATTTTCTAAATATGAAAGTAGTGTTAACATTTGCATATGAGTAAGTATCCTGATGAAAATGCAGATAAAAATAAATGGGGAGACTCCTAAGGGAAGTGAGCAGTTCTAGATGGACGGCACCATTTAAGTAGAAGTACTTACTACAAAGACTAGAGAAAAGATTTGCTTCGGGGAGGATGCTACTTTAAAAATCTAACTTACACCCATTTGCTTTAAGAAAGTACCCCACTGTACTCCTCCTGGCTGCATTTGCCAGCGAAGGGCCCGTGCTGGCTGTGCTTGTCCTCTGCTCAGCTTATCGTATCAGCACTGCTTCAGAGGGGTGCCCTGCACGATGACAGGAAGATACGGGAGAATCTAACCTACCTTTCATGGCTTCCGCGGCCTGGATGAGCTCAGTCACGGCGCCGGCGACTCGCTTGGAAAAAGCTGCCAGTTGATGCTTGAGTTCTGGGGTTGGTTTCTGAAGAACCTACGGGTGAAGAACAAGTGGAACACATAAGGAGGTAGAACCGCTGACCCCGGAAGCACCCTGTTCCTGGTATGCGTGGAGTCAGACGGCCTGGTTTAGAGTTGCAGCTCTTCCCAAAGTGACTTCAGACTCCTAGAGAAAAACATTTAAGACTCGCTGGCTTCAGTTTCATTTCACATGACAAATGAAAAGTTGGGAACCAGGCGTACCTCTAAGGTCCCTTCTGACACAGCTCCCAAAGATCACAAAGGAGATGAAGTCCTTTATTTGGACCTTTATGTGTCCTTTATTTGTACATAAAACAAACACATGCACATGAAAATTACCCGAAATGCAGGAACACTCAGAGTAAACAAAAATCCCCATGCTCTGAGCCTGCTGGGGCATGTGACAAGACAAATGCAAGACCAGAGGAAAGGTACCACTCAGGTCTTGGAGACAAGACCCCAAGTAAGCAACAAATAACTGATCAGGAAGTTGTTTCTGAAAAAACAATACATTTCCAGGTTTTGACCTTAAGCTCTCCTGGGACGAGTCCAAAGGATTTGCCCTCTTTTGAACTAGTTCAAAGGTTTTTAAAATTGGGGTTTGCTTTTTGTTTTTTTATGGAATTAAAAAAGGCATTGGAAATCCCAAATACCAATCCAACTTAAAGGACATCCCCAGCTGATTTCTTCTCAAATTCATCCAAGAATGGAACTGAGAAACAGGATGGGAGCAGAGGGCCTCACCATCTTCCACCATAGATTTAAATTCTGATGTACACCATCCTGTTGCTTCCTAATTTTGAAATTGCTCTTCCAACACTCTTCCCCATGTTTCACAATGGTGATCTTCAGATTTAGAAGTGCTCGGTCAGGAGAAAAGTACAACCGCTGTCTGTCTCTGCACAATCTTGGAGCCTCTGAGCAAGGGACCAAGATTTGGGATTGGACAAACCTGTGTTCAAACTTGCCTTCATCTGCTGCTGGGTCATGAACCTGTTTCCTCATCTGTAAAAGTGGGATAAAAGCTGGATAATGTCTATCCCTCAGGGCCAGCATGAAGACTAAATGGAATAGCACATGGGTAGCATCTCACATGATGCCTGGAACACAGCAGGCATTTGTTAAATGTTAATTCCCTTTTTGGTGCCCCATACGCTTTGTCACCTGGCCAGGTAGTACGGTCTTTCTTAGGAGTCTGGAAAAGGTGGCTTTCAGACCCCAGCCTAACCCTCTGCACCATGACTATAACAGAGGCTCAGTGAAAAATCAGACTGTAGGAGTTAATGGGTTACACAGTGAACACCCCCAGAGACACCAGTATACAGATGACATATGTCATACATTAAACTGATTAGTCAATGGTTTTTGAGCATTACTTCACATGCATCTATCCTCATCCTCCCTCCTCTTGTAATCTTTTAAATTTATTTTTATGTTGGCTATTGTTCCATGATTCTGGCTGCTCTGTTGTTCTCATTCTCTCACCCTATTACAAACATACATACATATATATATATCACTCTACAGATATTAAGAACTCAGTACAGGCCCGGCACGGTGGCTCATGCTTGTAATCCTAGCACTTTAGAAGGCCGAGGCGGGAAGATATCTTGAGGCCAGGAGTTTGAGACCGGCCTGAGCAAGAGCGGGAGCCTGTCTCTACTAAAAACAGAAAAATTAGCCAGGCACGGTGATGTGCACCTCCCCAAACTTCAGGAGTTTGAGGTTGCAGTGAGCTATGATGAGGCCACTGCACTCCAGCCTAGGCAACAGAGTGAGACCCTGTCTTAATAAAATAAACAAACAAACAAAACCCCAAAACTCAGTACAGACCCATGAATGGGTGAACAAATGAATGAAAACCAGACCAACACACTATTGAGACAAGTCCTACTACCGGCTTCCTAGACCAGTTTTAAAAGAATACTAAAACCACGGAGAGGTGGAAGGAAGGGGAATGCCTTTCACTTTCTAATACGGCCAGTGGGCAGACAATTTAGTTAAGTATAGGTGCTGGTGTCACTGCCAATGTACCTGTGTACAGGTACTTATCCTCTCTTTAAGCCTCAGTTTACTTAATTATTAAATGAGCATAACAATAGTCCTTTCCTTATAGAGTTGTTGTGAGACTATATAAATTAATACATATAAAGGGCTGCTGATAAAACTGTTCTGGTACATAGCTTGAGCATCAGGATCTTCTGAAGTTCCCAGGTGATTCTCATAAGCAGCATGAGTTGTGAACCACTACTCAGACGGTGGCATTTGCCACCACTTAATTGTAAAAGGCTTGCACCATATTTGTCTGAAACAATATATGCTGTAAGGCTACCAGGTTATTAGTAATTATGACTCAGGGTCTGAACAACTGAGCAGTCCATGGGCATCATTAAATGGTTTCTCCGCAGTGGCCAACACAAAGCGAATAAACAAAAGGTTACAGGTATGGTGGGAACACTCACACTTAATGGTAAAAGACTGAATGTTTTTCCCCTAAGACCAAGAATAAAGTCAGGATGTTTATTCTCATCCTTCTATCAGCTTTATACTAGAATTCCTAGCCAGTGCAATAAGACAAGAAGAAGAAATAAATGACACACAGATGGAAAGGGAGAAGTTTGTAGATGACGTGTCTATATAGAGAATTCTAAGGCATCTATAAAAAAAACAACTTCTAGAACTAATAAGTAAGTTCAGTAAGGTGACAGGATTTAAGGTCAACATATATACATCAATTACATTTCCATATACTAGCGATGAAAAACTGGGAATTGAAATTTTAAAAAAGCAATACCATTTATAATAGCATTAAAATTATTAAATGCCTAGGGTTAAAATTGACAACAGATATACAAGACCTGAAAGCTAAAAACTACATTACTGAAGAATATTAAAGAATACCTAAAAAAAAAAAAAAAAA
>RJWJ010020878.1:0-28955 GCA_004363605.1 Indri indri | reverse complement strand
AATAATAAAAAAAACACATGAATTCACTACTAAATTGGAAGTAATAGATCAACACCTATGTGCACATATGGTAGTAAAATTCAGTGGAAATCAAGCAGATGGAAGGGGTAGGAGAGGATGGGTGAATTCATACCTAACAGGTTCAATGCACACTATCTGGGTGATGGGCACACTTATAACTTTGACTCAATCTGTACAAAAGCAATTCATGTAACCAAAATGTTTGTACCCCTATAATATTCTGAAATATAAAAAAGAATGAAAAATGAAAGAGCTTCTCATTTTATTTTATATCTTTGTTATTAAGTACAGATAGCCATAGCAATTAAAATTGTTTGAAGTGAAAATTTTATTTTAAAAATATCTTAAGATCAAAATTGTTTAAAAATATAAATGACAAGAAGTGTAAATAATATAGGAGGTGAAAAAATTCACAATAAATTCATCTAAATCTTTGACATTTCTTCCCTTCAGGGTGAATTTTACATCTTGACATCTCTCATAGCCAAGAGAACAGGGTGAAAGTATGTTTACCTATACTTTTTTGGAATAGTGTGGTAAGAATTTATTTGATGGGAAAATAATAAAACATTTTCCATCACTCAAACGGGATTGAATGTGAAATTTATTAAATGAGACAATGGATGAGAAAGCATTATTAATTTTACCATCTTCAAGTTTTCATTTTTTCTCCATCATTTTTTTATGTAGAAACAATACCACAGAACTGTTCAGCATCAGGTTTTGAAAATACCACAGTTTTTAGAGTTTGATAGATGTCAAATTCTTTCAGTAATCCCCTAGGAAAGTTACTGCCATGTATTCTGCTTTTTAAAGATGACAACCCCGGGGCTCAGGGAATTTGTGCAAGTTGCCCAAGATCTCCCAGATACATATAGTAGAATTAAAACTAGCATCACTGTTGCCTTAATACCAAACACATAACCTTTCACAATTCTAGCTTTTTCTACCACATTGCCTAGAACTGTGGCTCCCTCCCAGTATTTTGGGCACCATTATTTAATGCTAAGGTAGCCCATGTACTCCTGGGCCTGTTCTATGGTACCCCATACCCAAAAGCGATGACCATTCTTCAATTCTCTATGATTTTGTGATTTCTATAATGCTCTGCGATTTTAAAACTCAGCACGAATTGATTAATGTCACTAGATAGCAGCAGAGTGTGTTCAAACACATGTGTGTCCTCTTGCAATAGAAGAGTCTGCTTACTTACAGAACAATGTAAACTAATGGGGAGGATCATTCCTCTATTAGAATGAGGATTTATTCCCTCAGAAAAAGACATGCTTTTCCCCTAGTTCACCTGGTTAAATGTGTTTATGTCAGGGAATTCCTGTCCTTACATTTACATTCCTTTTTTTTTTTTTTTTTAACTCAAAAGAAAGCCTCACAAGTCACTGCCTTGAGAAGGAGTTTCTTGGTGGATCTGTATTTGAGGGAAAATTTTAGAATATTCCTTGCAGCTATAGAGTGTCCGTGCAACTTAGCTTTGTGTACATAGATGCTGCATGACTGAAGAGGAAGTTTTACCGTGGGAAATATGTTGATTCAAATACTAAGGACTCAGATATTTGTAAAATTTTTGCTACCTAGTTGTTGATGATACAAATTGCAAAATTCCAAAAACCCACAGAAAATAAAATGACCAAGATGAGATACCTGAAGACCAACTTTCAAAATTGAGCACTAAGAACTTATTTGCAGGCTCAATGCTTTTAGTTCCTCTTGTAACACTTCAGCTCCATGTTTTTGGTGTGTGAATCCTCAAAGTAGTGGAATATTTTGAGCTCGGTGTGCAATTATACAGCTCTCCCAGGAGTCTACAAACCAAATTAGGCCTGTGTCGTCTTTTAACAACTTTGTAATTCAGAAGATAGTGCCACAGCTTTATGAAGAAAACTTCTTTAGGCACTGGGAATAAAGTTATGAAAAAGACAAAATTCTTGATATTATGGAGATTAAATTCTAGTGGGAGGAGAAAATAACGTGTGGGCAAACAAACAAAATGATATAATTTTAGGTAGGTGGGCTTCGAAGTCTATCACAGTTCTCTATGGATGAAGCCTGACCGGGAGTTTCTATATAGTCTAAAAGGTCAGGGACGTGCCCCTTGAGAAGGTGACATTGTCTATATTCTTTGGGGGTCTCAAATACTCATGACTACAAAAAGAGAGAGTTCCTCAGGTAGTGGTGGTCCTAGTATTTAGTATTTTGGAGTGTGCCTTGTTGAGTGGGAACGAAAGTTATAAAGGATTGTGAATTATTTCTCTTAGTGTATCTAGGCATTCATATTCAGTGGCCATGGCTTTCTACCCTATTTAATATTTGTGGACTATTGAAGGGAGAATGATTTAAATAACACATTTTTTGCTGAATATTTAAGACTGTGTTTGGGTTTATTTTGTTAAGAGAGCTGCAGTTTCCATTCTGTAGCTATAATTATTCTCTCAACGCTCCTGCAGGTAAAATGTGCCATGATAGCACGATTACCCCCAAGTTCTAATCCATCCTATCCCCTTAAATAAATCAGTGCTAGACTAATGAGTAATATTCATTATTTGATAAATAAACTCATAATCACAGCTCCCTCCAGAATCACTCTGACGTTAAATTGGTATTTGTACTGACATACAAAAAGGGTTCAGTCTTCACAAAAGCATAGCATCACTGCAAAATGTATTCAACAAACCAGGAGAATCACTCAGCTGAGGCCGGGAGAAAAGGTCATGGCAATAAAATAAATTTGAGGAGAATATGGAGGTACTCATCAAGTCACACTTGGGATGTCTTGTTGACCTTTATGTGCAAAGCCACATTGTTTCTAACATTTCAAAGCAATATTTTTAAAATTTAAATTTATTACAAAAAGGAAGAAGGGGGCATACTGTGTACAGTGTTTGAATGTGAGGTCAAGAAATTTGGAATTTAACCTGAGTCTGCCTTTTTTGATAGCAAAAATAGCTGAGATTCATTGAACCATGTGCCAGATACTGTTCAAGACCCTTTGTATGTTTCCATGCATATTCTTAACAATCCTGTGAAGTCAGGTTTAATTTCATCATTCCCATTTTACAGATGAAAAAATACAGGAAAGGAAATTCAATTACACATAAACTTTAAGGATTATCAGTGGTAGCAATTACATTTCCATAAATTAAATGGCAAATAGTGTTTTAAAAATGATAGATCAGTAATGGAAGGGGACAGTGTGAGCTTGGTTTATGTGTGGTCAATCATTATCTTCCACGTTGGAAGTACATAGATAATAACTCGGATTTTCAATATAGGACATAGGGATACAGGATGTTTAGTAATTTTGCAAATAACTATCAGAAGAGACAGCTATAATAGTTTGGGGAGAGAGATGCCAGAGTGGGATAATGTGAACCATGAATTGCAGTTAATATTTTATCACAATGCTGGTAGTACTCAGACTTTTTTAGCATTTGAATGCAGAACTTGTATAAAAATGACATTAACAAAGTACCTTCATCCCTCTGCCCCCACTCTGACCTCTTTACTCTGTCTGCACCCACGCTCATGTCCCTTGCTGCTACCTGAGTGGCACAGCTGCTTTCTCTCGCTGTCCACCTGCTTCAAGGGACACACGCCATGGATCAGCTCCTTTCCCTTCGTCGTTCTCTGTGCTCCTTCCCACTGGTCCTTATAATGTAGCGTGGACATTGCACATGATTTCTCCGTGCACAAAACTCTCTCTGTCTGCACATCCCCACTGAGCCGATGCCCTGTCTATTCCTTTTCCTTCACAGCCAAACTTCTGAAAAGAGGGGAGCACACGACCGTTCACTTCTTTCTTGTCTTCCATTTTGTCCTTAACCTACTCTTAATTTATTTTCTTTCTTCTTCCCCGCTATGCTCATTGAATCGGCCAAATCAGTGTACTGGTTCAGCAACTGCTCTCATATATTAGAAGCCGTGGGTTCAAGTCCTGTTCGCTCCACTCACGTGGAGGGTTAACTTCAGGAAAAGGTAAACACATCAATGGCTTCTTCCACTCAACCAATGTTTGTGATATTTATCTTCATTCCTGTTACTGGAAGAATTCGTTTCTGCTGCTGTGTGGCAGTCCATTGAGAGACTACTCCGCAATTTACTTCTCCATACTCACGTTTATGTATGTTTGGTTTGCTTTATTTATTTACTTTTGGCTATTACAAATATTGCTACTATTAGCCCTCTTGTACACTTATACAGGTCTAAATGTGCAACTCTTGCAATAGGTTAATACCCTATGCCTGGAGATGTTGCATCTTTGGTTATGTACATTTTAAAATTTAAAAGATAATGCCAAAAATACTTCTAAAGGGATTGTAAATTTCTCTCCTATGAGAACTTTATATAAGAGTTCATCTTGCTTCCCACCTTTTCAACATCTGATGTGTAAGAACTGTAACTGTCTCCCAAACAAAATGAGCATGAAATGATGTCTGGTGGTTTCAGTTTTATAATATAAACTACATTTACAATGAAGAGTGAGAAAAACATTCTTGCATATGATTTTATTGTGGCAGCTTTTACTATGCCAGCAGTTTTCCTTGCTCATTTGTCTTCTGTGTAGGGATAGCCATGGAAGAAGGTTGGCAAGTGCAAGCAGAGTGGAGGTAGCCACAGGCCATTCAGCCATGCTGTTTGTGTGTCATCTGGTGGTCAGAGAAAGCAGTAAGTCACTGCCCCCCAAAATCACACATTATAAAAAATTAAAAGTAAAAGATGAAGTATCACTTTTTTTTCTGGAAATTTCTTTATGTACATAAATCACAGCTGGAGGCCAAATGGGAGAGATAACAGCATTTACCATGAATAAAGGAGGGGAAATACGATGTTTTTTTAGATTTCATTTAGCATGCAGATTGATTATTCTGTAACTTTAGTTGTGGCAGTCTTCTTACTAACTCTATTGGGGTAGGCGATAAATGGCAGATAGGCAACAAATAGGAAGATTAACTGGATATGAAAATGTTCACAGTTATTATTACATTAAAGGAAGTGGATTACAAATAGTATATGCAATGTGACCCCAGTTCTGGGAAAAGATGCACATATGGATGAAAATGCATAAATAGATTTTTAGAAGGAAATACCATTTTTTCCTAAAGGATATAATGTCATTTCTGAATTATGGAGTTACATATGGTTTTAGGATTTTCCTTTATTTATTTATACCTTTATGTCTTTAAAATGCTCCATAATGAACACTGATGGCTCCTTAATAAAACGAATTGCCAAAAAAGTGAATGGCAGAGGCCAACAAAGGAGGCTTGCCTCCTGGCCAGCAGCGACAGTTCCCTGCAGCCTCTCCGTCATCAAGATTAGATTTGGGGTATTGGGAAGCTTTCTTGGGGAGGGCAGGGAAAGACTAGGAAATGATGCGAACAAATAGAGCCCTCCCAATCATGTGTGTGGGGGGAGTGGACACTCAGATGGTAATGTTTATGGAGGGAGGTAGTTCATGTGTGATTGTCACTTTGTATTATTTCTTTTTCCTATTTTTAGAATTGCTTTCCATAAGTTAACCTGTCACGCACGTGTGTTATGGTGTTTTTATTGGTGGTGTTCATAGTCATGGAAACTACCTGTGCAGCGTGGCAAGGAGTATCTCAAAGGCTCCAGGGTCAAGTGTAGCAAAGGCATCCATCATAGGGCAACAGAGGCCAGTCAATAAAATCACCAGAATGATTTAATCACCTACCGAAAATCTGGTTAATTCATAGATTAAAAAGGAGAAGGAGCCTTCTGATATTCAAGAAGGTAAGTTTCATAGTTGAACTTTATTTAATAAATTAAAAATTTATTAGATTTATAGCAGACAAAAAGATGCACATACAAAGATTCTTCCCTACATCATTTATTCATTCACCTATTAAATGAATAATGAGAATTTATTATGTGCCAGACCTCTCCTAGGCTTTGAGGATACATTAAAGAGTACAATAAGGTGGGGGTGGGGGAAGCCTCCTTCTGAAAATTAAAGAGAAAGGAAAATGATAAACAAAATAAATGCGTCAGTTACATAGCATGACAGAAGGTGATAGCTACTATGAACAAATACAAATTCTTGGAAAGGAAGAGGGTTGCAATTTTAAACAGAGTAATCAGGAAAGGCCTAGCAAAGAAAATTGTATTTGAGCAAAATCTTGAAGGAGGAACAGAAAGGAGCCATGCGGGTGCTGAGCAAAGGGCATGGAAGGCAGATGGAAGAGCAAGAGCAAGTTCAAAGGGCCTCAGGGTGGAAGGAAAACACCTGCCCGCTAGCAAGAGGGCAGGGGAATGGGCAGCGGGCTGTGGAGGATTTCAGAGGTTCTTATAGCTGTTTTTTAAGACTTTAGATCTTAGGTAAAACGGGAAGGAATTTTCAATAGATTTTCACACAGTTGAGAAGAAAAACATAAAACAAGCTATCATATGCTCAGTATTTTGCCAGAAATATAAAAATTCTATAAATAGTTTTTTCTTCTTCTCAGTAGGAGGAATTGGGGCTTTGACATCTTGCCTTCGTGTCACTCTATCAGATTGGCTGACTTCAGAGTCCACATAAACACTTTCATAGATTTCAGTCTCCTAAGGTCCCTGGTGCTCTGAAACGCAGTAACTTTCACTTCCCGATTATTTCAACATCCCCTGTTGGGGCACGGAAAGCCCATTTCTTTCCACACACTGCCACACCCCTCCCCACCCCACCCCACCCCACCCTGACCATTTACCCCTGATTGTCTTTCATCCCCATGTTAGCTATGTGGACAGGTCAGAGGGTGAAGAAAATGGCTTGGTCCCCGAAGCAGTAAGAAAAGCGGGAATCATCCCAAAGTGAAACTGAAACTGTCTTCTCAGTGACTGGAAGGGAAGAATATCAGCAAACTCTGCATCCAGGGGTGTAACTAAGGGACATGGTGCAAGGCAGAGAGCATTTCTGGGTGACATGAAAAGGCAGGTGGTGAGCTGGTCTCAGTGCTGGCCACTCAGTCTCGGTCCACGAGTGGCCACAGCAATACGGAAGGGCTGGTGTCTCTGGATGCCTGATTTAGGCTTGCGCTTGTTTTTAAGAGGTCATGAAAATTTATTAATACCACGAAAGAGTCACTGGGTAACCGGGACAGTACAGATTTTCTCACAGATACAGGGCAAGGAAGGAGAGAAGGATGGAAGAAGAGAAGAGTCTGTTTAAGAGAACTGAAAGAACCATGAAGGGTAGAGTGTTCAGGGGCAAGAAACACCAATGGCAATGTTTCACAAATTTTGTAGGTATACCAGCAACCAGGTTTGATAAAGCACACAACATTTTTAGCACAGTGCCTGGTGTAATCTGATAGTTAAAATCAATGGAAACTGGCCCGACTCTAGTGTCCAGAAGGTGCCGTGGCATACTGCAAAACAGCACAGCCTTTAAACTCAGATAGTCGTTTTAGTATCAGCTCCACCACACACTAGATTGTTGTGACCTTTTCAAGGATCTGTCTTCACATCTGTAAAACTGAGCTGATAATAGTGTCTATGTGAGTTTGCTTGGGCTGCCATAACAAAATACCACAGACTGGGTGGCTTTAATAACAGAAATTTATTTTCCCATGGTCTGGAGTCTGGAAATCCAAAATCAGGATTCCAGCAGGGCGGATTTCCTCCAAGGCCTCTGTCTTTGGCTTATAGATGGCCACCGTCCTGTGGCCTCCTCACGTGGCTATCCCTCTATACAAGTGCTTCCCTGGTGTCTCTCTGTGTGTCCTCATCTCTTCTTATAAGGACACCAGTCAGACTGGATTTGGTCCAATCCAAAGGGCCTCCTTTTAACTTAATGACCCCTTTAAAGGTCCTATTTCTAAATACGTTCACATTCTGACATATTGGGGGGTAGGACTTCAATATATTAATTTCGGGAGAGCATATATAGTCCTTGGGAACACGTACTCAATGAGATAAGGTACATGAAATAAAATTTAAAAGCCAGGCACATAATGAGTTTTCGATATAATTAGCTATTATTATTTTTTTCTGATAAATATCAGCCAAATGGATTAAAGAAGCCCACATTCAGACACTCATTTCTCCATATGATGGTAGCAGCACAGAGCAGGCAAAATCACGGGAGGGTTTGATGACCTTGAACTAGCGCATGTGCAGTGAAGGGGGCATTGGAGACAGTGAAACACAGACTCGTTTGAACCACGTTACTGATTTGAGGAAAGAGAGCTCTGAATGAATTCAGAACTGACAAAGTATTCAGCAAGCAAGATCCGTCCTCTGCTTAAAACACTTTAATAGACTTGTTATCATACGTTGATTGGCAGTGCTTTATTCTCTGAAAGCGCAGAACAGATGTGATTACTGACACTAAAAAAGAGTTCAGGGCTAAAAAACTAGTAAATTATGCATCCTTGGAATTACATCAGATATAAGTTAGATGATCACTCCCTTTTATTTTGCGACTCTCTGAGGAAGAGGAATCAGGGTATTATTAGCTTCATAGGAAGCATGGGTAATACCGTGAACAAAGGCTGGGGTTGTGAGAATTTCTGTTCTAATACAATCCTTCTATTGCCTTTTCTTCACAGTTTCGGTCCATAATGGGGATCATTACTTTTACTCTTGCAAAAGGGAAATGCTATAACAACTCTCTTTCTTAATTCCTTCTTTCAATTCCTTTCATTCATTCATTCATTCATTCATCAAACAAGTATTTATTGAATGCCATCTTCTGTAGCAGATGATTGGGCATGTAAAATATAGCTCTAAACTTACAGCTTTGCAACCTGGGTAGAATAGTAAAAATATGGTAGAAATGGATGGGAAAAGTGATATAGAATTTTAACAAGATAAAAATTACATCTGGGCTTTGAGAAGGAGAGCAGGTTTCACGGTAGTTTATAGCTCTTGAATTAAGTGTTGGCAGCAAGATATTAGCATTGTGAGTGGAAGGAGCATTTCAGGCCAAGATGCTGAAGCAGTGATGCTGGAGGCTGTGTGCAGAATGGTCAGCAGTTCTGCTTGGTTTTCCATCCATGGTGTATTGCACAGCAGCAGGAGGAGACAAGGATGTACATCTAAGCTAAAACTGGATGGCTGCGGACCCAACAAAGTATGATCACTAGAAATTACGGAGTCTGACAGCACAGTGCTACTATGGGGTGTTATTCTGATGGGATATATTCCAGGGGATATACCATACAGATGCTTAATTTCTTCTCCCAAATAACTATCCTTTCTGTGAGTTGCCCGATGGAAGGAATATCCAAAGACAGATGACATGACAATTTATATGAGGAATTCTGACCCCAGATCACAATACTGATGCCCACTAAGGCAGACTGAATGACACCGATTGCTCCTTTTTCTCTTTACTAATATTAGTCCTACCTTGTGTGGGCACACTTGAAGAATGTAATCATGAAGCAACTTTATTTGTCATTGTTCTGCCCTTCTAATCCACTGTGTGGGACAGGGGTTTGTGGATGAAACCTCCTGTAGGCCCCATAACCTCTGCTCCCTCTTAGCACATACACATCAGTCTCTGGTCACTTTAGGTGAATGTTCAATATTTTTGTGATAGTCAATATTTCACTATTGCTTTAAAAGAACTACTTCTCCCACCACCTGATAGAAGCCTGCCTCAGGGAGGGGAGTGAGAGATTGCAGTCAATTTAGGGGCAAATTTACTTTCTTCTTTCTCATCTAGGGTTTCTAGGCCCCCTCCCCATATGTATGAACCTGGCTTGCAACATTCCTGAAAAGTTTCCACTTGATAGTTACTGTTTTACTGACCTAATATCAGGACTCAGTGACCTTGGCAACTATTTAAACCCCGCTCTATTCTCATAAGTATGGAAGGCATCTTCCTTTCATTCCTTTGCCATTGGTGACAGTATTAGTTTGGTACTTGTCCCCATGGCAAAATGAAGAACAAGGACAAGTGGTTTTAGGAGAAGGAAAGAAGTTTATTAATTTGCCAGCAAATGAGGACAATGTCAGACTCACATCTTAAGATACCATTGTTCTAACTATAAGCAGAAAATACAGAGCTTTTAAAAGTTTTCGGGTTGGGGCTATTGCTGCTTCACCATAGTTGATGGTTCTGATCGACCCCATCCCCCACAAAGACAAGCCATGACCTCTACCCGGACAGTTCCATCTAGCCATCTGGACAGTTCCATCAAGCCATCTCCTGTGAGACAAAAAAACAATGAATACTCCCCTGCCCCTCTGATTACTGGCCTTGGGTAGGGATGTAGGTTTTATTACCCCAAAGAGTGGGGTGGGGGAAGAGTTTTAAAGGAACAACTCATAAAACATTTTACCCTTTTTTTCAGGCCATTCCCTCTGTTACATATTTACCTTTGTGAATTTTACCCTTCCATATCTATGGAAGGAGGGCAATGTAGTTATTGAGTTACTTCCTGCTAAACTGGGCAATGTTTCAGATAGAAGGTTTATGCCATTGCAAAGATTTGGCAGTAGATTCACAAAAATAAAGAATGTAACAGGTTACCAGGTGAAAGAGGGCATAAGCCACAACTACAACCATGAGGACTGAAAGGTGAAATGGAGGAGCATATCTGATAAGAGAGATTTTACCTCACTTGGCATCTAAGACACCAGTGGGACTGTGGGTCCTTACTGTCCCTGTGCACACAAGGTCTGATACAGGCTGGGTAAGAAAGAAACAGGGGCCCTCTGAGTGCAGAGCTATTAGTTGCACCTTATAGGTGATCCAAGAGACCAGCTTCTGCAAATTAAATCATGTACAGGAATACCTGCACAAAACAAGGTTGAGGATGCCATACCCAGCCGTGAGACAGATCAGCAGAAGAGATGATAACCTGGGAAATCCTCACTGAGGAGCTGTTTCTCCATCCTATACACAGAACAAATAACCAAAGAAAGTTTAGTGAAAAAATCAACATTTTCATTTTTCCTTCTTATTACATATTTTAGATCACCTAAAGGCCATCCACTGAAGGCTCAGGTCCTCTTCTTCCATGGGACACCTCTTTACTCTGGTATGATGTACCCAAGGTTTTTATTCTGATAATTTCAATGAGGTGTAGGTTGTTAGAGGCACTTCATAGGGTCCCTTCCACTTCTCTGCCAGCTGTTCTTCAGGTCACCCAGTTTTCTGGTTTAAAGGGGTGGAGGGGTGCCTCCAATTGGAGCAAGGATCTGAAAGAGGCAAACTCATGCATAATGGTTAGTATCCGACCACTCATTTGACATAGTGCTTTACTCTACTTTCTTTATGCATGGTTATATTGCCATACTTACCTCAGCATGCTAGGAAGGATCCTCTATAAACTATTTCTTAGGGGCTTAACTTAAGCCTGCTTCTATGGGCTACCCTTATCTGAGGGGGGAAGCAGCAACACCCTATCCCACTGTAGATGGGTTTCCTGCATCAATTCTAGGATGCACACAATTTCCATTATAAATGTAGGGCTTTGCTTACTTGCTGGGTTACCTCTGATATAAAGGAGGGTCCATTATCACGGTGTATGGAGGAAGGGAGCCTATGAACATCTTGGTGACCTGCAGGATCATTGAGTCCACCATGTCCAGCTCCTTGGAGAAGTGGTTCACCAGGTTCCCACTGGTGGTTCTGCTCGAAGAAGTTCATGGGCGACCATGGGACATTGTGCAGCAGATCCAGGTGCAGATGGTTGGAAGCAAAGATCCCCTGAGGGGCACTGCCATGGAATAGACAAACACAGTGATACTTTGCAAAATGCCCAGGGCTCAGTAGATGCTCAGACAGACTTTAGTGTGCTCCTGGGTCCCATTAACAATGAAGTCATTGGTCTAGAGCCTGCCAATGTCCCTGCTGTAGGAGGAAAAGCTACTGAGCTGTCACTGCAGCTGCCTGCCCCCAGCGTCCATCACCATCATGCCATTCTTCATCTGCCCAGCCTCTTTCCCTGGACTGTTGACATCTGCCATCCCATTGTCCTCTGAGGCCTGTTGCTGCTCTGAGCTGGTATATATGTGCAAGAATTCAGCAAAGGCCCTGTCCCAGACCAGCAGCTCCTGCTAGGAGCCCATCTCAGAGTGCATTCCTTCAGAATGATTCTGGTAACTTCAGAAGCTCTGACTGTTCAGGTAGGATAAGCCTCTACCCAGCCTGAAAATGTATCTACTAACACAAGTTTAAAAGGTGGGTCCCCACATGTTGAATTCCTTGTGCAGCAGGATGCTTTTCTGTCTTTCGATTGTTTTGAGCACATGAATAGTTTGTTGCAAACAGGGTCCTCTTAAATGAGGTCCCACCAAATCCATTAAGGCATCACACCCATAATGTGTGCATTCATGTAGGTGCCGCATAAGGGGCCAAACCAAAGCTTCAGGTAGAATGAGTCCATGAGAATTCTGTCTCAACTTAGCTGTGCCATCCCAAATGTCAGAGCCCCAGTCTTTAGTTTTAAAGGAGTTTATATTGATCTAAATCTAGCCGGCTATCAAGGCCCTGAGGAATGGACCACTTTGAGTGTTTGAGCTGCTTCCTTAGCAACTCTGCCAGCAGTCTTTTTTTTTCTTTTTTTTTTTTGCAACGTAAGTGTCTCCCTTTTTGGTGACCAGAACAGTGCGTGATGGCCACTGACTGGGCTCTGCCATGGCCTCTATTGGGGCCACTACTTCAGTGGCATACTTAATATCCTTATTTCCATGAGCATGCGCAATCATAAAAGCATATTTAGAGTCCATATAAATGTTTACCTTTTAGTCCTCTAGATAACTGAAGAGCTCTGGTTAAAGCAATCAGCTCAGCTTTCTGGGCTGAAGTCCCAGGTGGCAGTGCCATTGCTTCCAGTACCTGTTGCTCCATGACCACCATATATCCAGCCCTTCATTGTCTATTGTCCTTAAAGCTGCTCCTGTCAGTGAAAAAATCCTAGTCTGGCTCTGGCATTGGCTGACCTGACAGGTCCGTCCTGCCAGAACAGACAGCCTCCAGAACCTCTAAACAGTCATGCTACAAAGGCTCATTCTTCCTTGGCTGGTAACAGGTAGCAGGATTGAGAGTAGACACAGTCTTTAATAACAACTCACAAGTAGCTGCTGCTGCCCAGAGACAAGGAGGCCACCCTCTCACAACATTGCCCAGTGGTTTTGACGAGTTTGCCACTGGCCTTGGGATATCTCTCAGCAACTGTACTAAGACTTCATGGCTCATTCCTTGTTTTTCGAGGACATATAATTTAAATTCTTACTGCAAGTCAGACAACCCCAAAGTGAGGACTGTCATAAGATTCTGTTTTAGTTTTTCCAAGACATTTTGATAATCTGTGGTCCAGACTGTTTGGAATCCCAGATAAATAACCTGATATTTGCAAATCTTTCCATTCTCAGGTTCCACAAGTACCCCACTAAGCACTCATCAAACAGGGCAGGAGAGCCTTCTTAAACCCATGAGGCAACACAGCCCAGCAATGCCATGAGGCCACCCTAGTCCCAAGATCCTGCCATCCAAATATGACTGAGTAATATTTGTAGTCACTTGTACAATATCATTAATGGCACATAGATCCTACACGAATCTATACTCATTGGAATGGAGAATTTAAATTCTACATGTCCCAGGGTCCTGCTGTCCTATACAGATTTACTCACTTTTGGTAGCATTCTTCTTTCAAATGCTGCAATGATATGCAGGTCTGCTGAGGCCCAAACTTCAAAGTAAATTGCCCCACAATGGCAGTCCTCTGTACGCTTCACCAGGTCCTGGTATTCATTCAGTAGGAACTGGGAAGAATCCCTAGAGGTGAGCTTTTCCTCTTATGGAACAGCTCCTGGTGCTCCCACTGCTTGTCCAAGTCCACTGGATTTGGCGGTGGAGGCAGTGGTGGTAGAAGCTCCAGCTCTGGTCGCAGCTCTGCAAGGTCCACCTCCTGGGCCCACTGTGGCAACTTCCTCAGCCACCACCTGCCTATGCCTGCCTCACTGCTCCTCCATCCCCCATTGTCTCCTGCCTGGCTTATGGAGCACCATGCATGGTTGGTGCTGGGGGGCAGGGCCACAGCCAAAAAAGGGGCCCTTGAACCATGTCTGTCCATATGGCTTGGCACAAATTGAATCCCCACTGTCACTTGCACCCAGAGGTCCTGTGGGGATATTGGATTGGAGCCACTAGTGAGGCAGGGGACCCTGGGCTTCCTCCTTCATCATCTGAGTCCTGGACTTGAAAAAACCGTTTGCTCTCCTGATGGTTTCTTGTTTCCAGGAGCACTTTGCAATTTTTGGCAGTGCTGTTTCCAGTGCCCTTCCATTTTACAAAAAGCACACTGATTGTACATCAACCTGGGGCAATTTTTTCCACCCTTTCCTTTTGACTGTCATAAAGAGCCCTGCCGGCTACCCTTGTGCATTCAAGCCCTCTATCTGATATGGCTGTAATGGAAATTGCCCTGCCCCAGCTATGGGAACCCTCTGGCCAAATCGAGTTCCCAGCCAGGTCTAAAACGAGAGACCATTCCCACCCCTGAGTCATAACCTAGTGGGCTTGGGACTGAAGAATTACTTCCAGTTGCTACCTCCCCAGCCCCTCTCATGGTGCCAAGATGGCAACTCTGGACATGAGCCAGGCCCCTCCTATGGATTGCCCCAGCTGTAGCAGGCATTGTGGCCTCCCCTGGGAAGCCTAGCAGGTACTAGTGCCTGCCCACTGGGTCATGCATGCACCCAGGAAGGTAGTCAGGCAGGAAGTGCTCCATTCCTACCCACCATGACCCCCTTGCCACACACTGCTTGGTGGAAGGCCACATGCTGCTGGATGACAGACCACATATACTGGTCACCCCTCCCACCGAGTCTGCCCACAGGGCCATGGTTCTGTTCAGTGCCTCACCTCAGTGGACACCTAGCAGCCAATTTACAACTGGTGTGGACCAGGGAAATCTGACTTTCCAACTAAAATAAAACAACATGAAGGTTCGTGGTGGTCGGGGCAGTAGGTAAAGGGCTTGTGAGTTCCAACCTGGTTACATATGGGATCTTGTATTACTTACTTGACCATTGACAAAATAATTCCAGTTGCCAGATAGTATAATAATTTAAGATTTCATTCAACAGCCACTTCTCACACTCCAGCATGTCCATTGGATTACATTAACACCATTCTTTTTCTAACATAGAGTTATAGCTATAAGTTGGCCATTCAGCCAAGATTCTCCCCAAGGGGCTTTCAAATGGAACAGAAATGGAGCCTCCCATGTTAGGCCAAAACCCACAAACAACAAACAGATACAATCAAGGAATTCCCAATGCAAACAATTTCAAACACCAAGGCCTACCAAGTAAATGGCAACCACACAAATGAGAACCAAATTCTCTCAAATGAGAACCAACATCTCCTACTTTAAAAGGGATTGAATCCCCCACTTTCCTGAGTTCCACTCAACCTCATGACTTCTATCAGCAAATGTCACCTATAAACAAATGCAAACAAAATGCCCTGCCACAGAGCAGGAAGGTCTGAAAACCTTCCCCAAATGGGTGGAATTAAGGGTCTCAGTGTGCACATGGAGAACTTATTCAAACAAATGGCCAAGGCATCTGGACACTTCCCCAATCCATTTCCTTTTCCTCAAGAAAGTTAATGCAGGTTGGAGCTGTGTCTAATTTGGAGAAGAGAGACAGCAGTTCCCTGTAGCTAATCAGGCTTTGGCAGCTGCTGTTGTGGTCCCTCACTCTCATACCAAAAAGGGGATACTGCAATCCACAACTTGACCGGGGGCTGGTCCCCACCCCTGCCAGCATTTGCAGAGTGCTGTTCCACTGGGGCACCAACGGGCCCACCCAGGGATGCCAAATTCTGTTACTGAAAGTTCAGTACTTGCCCTGGCAACTGAATGAAGAACAAGGACAAGTGGTTTGAGGAAAAGGAAAGAGAAGTTTATTAATTTGCCAGCAAATGAGGAGAATGGCAGACTTGTGTCTTAAAGTACCATTTTCCTAATTATAACAGAAAATACAGAGCTTTTAAAGGGAGTTTTCAGCTTGAGGCTATTGCTGTTTGACTATAGTTGATGGTTCTGATCAACCCCATATCCAGTGAAGACAATCTCATGACCTCTGCCAGGACAATTCTGTTGAGCCATCTCCTGTGGTATAAAAAACAAAGACCACCACCTTGCCCCTCTGATTACTGGCCATGGGCAGGGATGCAGGTTTTATTCCCCAAAATGAGCTGGGAGAGATGTTTTACAGGGACAACTCATAAAAGCAACCCTACTGTAGCCAATTGTCTATTTATGCTGAAAGAGTAGGGGGTGTTGTATTCTTTCCTTGTCTCGGGGGGAAGCAGTCTTTCAGCATTAAGTGTGATGCTACATACAGGATTTTCATAAATGCCCTTCATTACTATTACTCCTATTACTATTTGGATCTTATTACTATTTTGCTGAGAGTTTTTCAAGAATAGATGTTGGATTTTGCCCAATGATTTTCCCACTTCTGTGTATGTATATATATATGTATATATATATATATATAAAATATATGATAAAATAAATATATTTATTTTATCATATATTTATTTTAATATATTTATATAAGTATGTAAATATATATTTTAAGGTGTTTATATACTAAATTACAATGATTATATTTTTATTGAGGTAAAATTCATATGATATACAACTAACCATTTCAATGAGCATGATTCAGTGGCATTTAGTACATACGCAATGTTGTAAAACAGATATTAAATTAGATGAATAGTTCCAAATGTTTTATCACCCCAGAAGACTACTCCACACTCTTTAAGTAACTACTCCTCATCCTTTCTTCCCCATGCCCTGACAACCACTAACCTGCTTCCTATCTTTATGGATTTGCCTATTCTGGATATTTCATATAAAAGTATTCATATTATACAATATTTGACCTTCTGTGCTGGAATCTTTTACTTAGCACACTAATTGTGAGGTTCACCTAAGTTGTAGCATGTATCTGCAGTTCACACCTTTCTATGACTGGACAATATTCCATTGTACTTATATACTACAATTTGTTCATCCATCTTTCCCTTGCTGAGCAGTCATTTTAAATTTTGGTTAGTATGAATAATGCTGCTATAAACATTGATATATAAGTTTCTGTGTGGACATAGAAAATTCACATGTTTTTATTTCTCTTAAATATGTATCTAGGAGAGGAATTACAGTGTCATATAATAATTTTATGTTTAAAGTTTAACTTTTAGTGGAACTGCCAAACTGTTTTCCATAGCAGCTGGACTATTTTACACCATGGAAGCAATGTATGAATGTTCCTTTTCCTCTACATCCTTGTCAACACTAATTAATTCAGGATTTTTTCTTTGCTTTTTTCTTTGCTTTGTTTTGTTTTTTAATCTAATCATCCGGGTGTGTGAGATATGGTATTTCCTTGTGGTTTCATTTTTCATTTACTTAATGTCCAATGAAGTTGAACATTTTTCGTGTACTTCTTTGGCCATTTTTATATATTCTCTGGAGAAATGCCTATTCAAGTACATTGCCTGTTTTTAAAATTAAATTGTTTCTCTTTTTTTGTTATTGGTTTGTTAGAGTTCTAAGGGTTCTTTATTTATTCTGGATATTAAACCTTTATCTGATATACAATTTGAACATATTTTCTTCCATTTTGTAGGTTGTCTTTTTAATTTCTTGGTAATGTCCCTTTATGCATAAAAGTTTTTAATTTTAATGAAGTCTAATTTATCTATTTTTTCTTTTGATGCTTTTGATTTTGTTGTAAATTTGATAACACACTAAAAAATTCGAGGTCATAAAGAATTATCCCTATGTTTTTCTCCAATAGTTTCATTGTTTTCTCTTTTATATTTAGATCAGTGATCCATTTTGAGTTAATTTAGCTTGTCCTGATGATTATATGTGATTATCACTATCAGTGTGTCTCACATAAAGTAGAAAACTTAAAAAGCACTAGGTTTTTATGTTATTATTAGGACTCAAATTTCTGACTTCATACTTTACAAGTTGAGTAAATACAAGCCCATAAATTTGTATTGACTTCTTCAAGGTGACAAAAAAAGAACTATTTTCAATTTCTGTTTCTTCTAGTCCAAGTTGAAGGTCCTTCCAGATTGTCATTATGTGTTTAAGAGTCTACCTCTAAATCAAGTATACTTTGTTCTTTCAAACATTATCTGTGAGAAAGCAAAAAATCTCCTTAAGATCTTGGCCATTTTCCTCAGGATGTGGTCATTGTTGTCCTGAAAATACACATCAAAGGGGAAGCCTCCTAGTTCAGCAGACTTCCATCCACACAGCGCAGGTGTCCTTGTGTTCCTGCTCATAGTGATGCTGTGCAAAGTCTGTCTTCCAAGTGGAATTTCTCCAGATAAGCAAGCAGGTTGGAACAAAAAGGGGAGGAAAAGATGAGCCCAAATAGCTAACAATTGGGGTGGTGGGAGAAAAATATAATTAAAACCGCAAGGCTATAGTAACTAAAACAGCATGGTATTGGCACAAGAACAGAGACATAGACCAATGGAAAAAAACTGAGAACCCACATATAAAACCTTCCTCATATAGCCATCTAATCTTTGACAAAGCAGACTAAAACATACACTGGGGAAAAGAATCCTTATTGAATAAATGGTGCTTGGAAAACCAGATGACCACATGTAGAAGACTGAGACACGATCCGCGCTTTTCAACTCTCACAAAAATGCATTCATGGTGGAAAACACACTTAAACCTAAGGTGCGAAACTATAAGAATTCTATAAGAGAGTATTGGAAAAAATCTTATGGACTTGGCCTAGGCAAAGAATTTATGAAGAATATCCCAAAGGTAATCACAGCAACAACAAAAATAAATAAATGGGACCTGGTCAAATTAAAAAGCTTCTGCATAGCCAAGGAAACTATGACAAGAGCAAACAGACAACCTACAGAATGGGAGAAAATATTTGCATGTTACAAATCCAATAAAGGGCTGATAACTAGAATCTATTCAGAACTCAGGAAAATCAGCAAGAAAAAATCAAACAACCCTACCAAAAATGGGCAAAGGATGTGAACAGAAACTTTTCAAAAGAAGATAGACTAATGCTCAACATCTCTAATTATCAGGGATATGCAAATCAAAACCACAATGAGATATCACTTATCTCCAGTGAGACTGGCCTTTATCAAAAAGTTCCAAAACAATAAATGTTGGCGTGGAGGCAGAGATAGGAACACTCATATGCTACTGGTGGGACTGCAGACTAGTACAATCTCTGTGGAAAGCAATATGGAGATACCTCAAAGAGCTACAAGTAGAACTCCCATTGTGATCCAGCAATCCCATTACTGGGCATCTACCCAAAAGAACAAAAGACATTCTATAAAAAAGACATTTGCATGTGAATGTTTATAGCAGCAAAATTCACAATTGCAAAGTTGTGGAAACAACCCAAGTGCCCATCAATACATGAGTAGATTAATAAAATGTGGTATATGTGTACCATGGAGTTCTACTCAACCACAAAAAACAATGGTGATATAGCACCTCTTCTTGTATTATCCTTGATAGAGCTGGAGCCCATTCTACCAAGTGAAATATCACAAGAATGGAAAAACAAGCACCACATGCACTCACCATCATATTGGTCTTAACTGACTTCACTGACCAACACTTAAGTGTACATATAGCAGTAACATTCATTGGCGTCAGGCAGGTGGGAGGGAGGAGGAGGTGATGGCTATATTCACACCTAATAGATGCAGTACGCACTGTCTCAAGGATGAGCATGCTTGAAGTCCTGACTCGGGTGGAGCAAAAGCAATATGTATAACCTAAACATGTGTACCCCTGTAATATGCTGAAACAAAAAAATAAAACATTTAAACAAATAAATAAATTAAAATATAAAAAAATAGTGTAAAAATATGGAATTGAAAATTTTACAAAAACACACAATCATGTAAAATATAAACAGATTGCTAGAGCCACTCCTGTGGTCTAGGGAGGGATTTGGACAATGCAAGTCGAAGCTTCATTAACTTCACAGTAAGTGCTATTTTTGTTATAACTGTTTATTAATTCTTTGAATCTATTCCAACTATGTAGTATAGCTCTTCAAGTATTCATTTTTAACTTTTAATCAAAAGGTTAAGTAGTTTTTATTTGTTCAGAATGGTGCAACCACAATATTTTGACTTTGGATCCTAGCATATTCCTTTTTTTGTGTGTCTAACCAGGCACATTGCTTTGACCCAAACCCATGTCCTCACTCTGCGCAGATATCACTCTTAAAGTCTAGAAATCCTGCTTTTCTCAAGCACAGAGATGTTTTTTTTTTTTTCTTTGCCTGGTCATCTATATTTGGGTCTTGTGGTTTATGTTTTCTAAAACATTTTCTGCTATGCTATCTAATTCCAGCAAGAGACACCAGCAACAATTCAGGCAGTTAGTTTAAAAATGTGTGCCACTGCATAATTTTGGTTAGCAAGCATTTTAAGAATGATCGTCATGGATTTAAGGAGCTTAGGAGAGAGGAAACTCACTCACTCAGAAAATATTAAGTCTGTACTGTACATTAAACTGTACTAAGGACCAGGTACACATAGCTACATAAGAAAGGTAGGGTTTTAGCCCCTCGAAATTTAAAGTTCAGTAAACAAAATGAAGAGTAGCTAATTACACCAATGAATAAATACTATGAAATAAAGGCAAGACCTTCTTTAAACAAAGTGATCAGAGATACAGAACTAAAACTTATTGAATCTCCACTGTAGTTCCAGTGAGCTAAATGCATTTAAATTTCATTCTATGGCTGTGAAGTATCACAAGGGTAGAAAAACAAGCACCACACATACTCACCATCAAATTGGCACTAATTGATAAACACATGTGCATATGGAAGTAACATTCATCGGGTGTTGGACAGGTGGGAGGGGGTAAGAGGGGGTGGGCACATTCACACTTAATGGATGCAGTGTTCATTGTCTCGGGGATGGACACACTTGTAGCTCTCACTCGGGGGGGTGCAAAGGCAATATATATAACCAAAGTGTTGCCATGACTGTAATATTCTGAAATTTAAAAAAAAATATATCATTCTAAATGAAATGTCAGTTATCTCCATTTTCTATGAAAAAAGAGGCTGTGTAATTTTCCTAGAAGAGAAAAAAAAAATTCTGAGTGTTAGTGTCCTGTCCTAGTCCATTTGGGCTGGTATTAAAAATACCACAAACTAGGTGGCTTATAAAGAACAGAAATTCCAAAGGCTGGTAGGTTCCAGATCAAGATTCTGGCAGATTTGGTGTCTTTTGAGGGATCACTTTTTGGTATAGAGGGCTGTCCTCCTGCTGTGTTCTCATATGGCAGAAGGGGCAAGGCAGCTCCCTGGGGCCTCTTCCTAGAAAGGCACTAATCCCATTCACCAGGGCTCCACCCACATGACCTAATGTCACCACCCAAAGGCCTCTTCTCCTAATACCATCACATTGGTGATGAGATCTTCAACATGTGAATTTTGGAAGGCACAAACATTCAGACCATCACAAGTCAAAAATGGGAAAATATTTGTCTCAAACAAAGCACCAGCTTGATGAGAGCCAGCATAGCCTAGGAAGCTTTTGATCCAGCGATGTTTTTTTCCTGACAGCCACATCTGGAATATTTGACACTCATCTGAAGTGCAGTGTGGACACATTGCAAAAGCTTTGTGTGGCTTGAAAATGATGATTCATGAGAGTTGAAAGATGTAAATAATTATGTGATGGAATTTCTGTCATCTGTTGCTGGGCCATTTCTAACCAGCGCAATGATGTGACTTCTTGAGATTTAATGGTTTTATGATTTTAATTATTTGCATGGTGATAAAAGCAAAGATCCTCAGACACATTAAATACTAAAGGATAAGTGTTAGGGGTCAGGATTCTTCTGGGAAATCCTCATGCCGTTTATTCTAGTGAAAATTTAAGTTGAATATGTAACATATTTTTGCACCTGAAGAAATTAAGTTGCAACTTTCCAAAAGTTGACATTAAATATCAACTTATTAATTCATATGGTTCCAATTTGTCAGCCTGAAATCTATGTCAAGTGTTACATCCTAGGTTTTAAATTCTCAGGCTTTGAGTTCCAACAACCAGTGTTAACATTTTGAATCCTAAAACACATATGGATCCAAAATTTGGATAAGAAATTGTAGATATGAATTAAATATTCCTGAAACACATTATGGTCCAATTTTAAAACAAAAATTCCAGGATTTAAAATATCACAAACTGTGGTTATAGATGGAAGAGCACAGTGTATCCAAAACTCAATTTACTATTGTTTGAATTTTCCCCCATTGTAAGGGGTTTTGCCTTCCAAAATTTTTCTTCTGTTTCTTATATAATAAATTTGTAATTCCCACCACAAAAAGTCAATTTTTAAAAAATTACATTTATGTAGGGTGCAGAAAAATGTCCTCCTGCTAGTGTCCGTGTCCTAATACCTGGAACTTGCAAATATGTTAGTGTATGTGGCAAAGGGATTCTGTGGATGTAGCTAAGGACCTTGAGAAGAGATTATCCTGGATTGTCCAGGTGGGATTACTCTACTTACAAGAGTCTGTAAAGTTGGTGCACCTATCCCATCAGTGTTAGAGGGAGATGTATTATAAAAGGAGGACCACAGGGACTTCCTGGTTTTGAACATAAGCTGAGGAACATGCGCAGCATCTAGAAGCTGGAAAACATAAGGGAACAGATTCTCCCCCAAAGTCTTCAGAAAGGAACTGACCCTTAGCACCTTTATTTTAACCCCGTGAGACCCATTCTGGATTTCTGAACTACAAAACTATAAGATGTAGGGGTGAGGGGAAACTCCCCCTTTCCCCCAAAGTTCACTGAAAAGAGCAACTCACGATTAAGGTAGATTAATAAGAGAAAGGTTTATTTTCCATGGGCATGAAGAGAATGGCAGAGTGATTATTCAATATCCCAATGAAGTTTGGGTGTTTTCATACACACCTTTTAGAGGGGAGGGGGAATATGAGCAGTATAGGTAATTCTGTTTAGGGATCATAAATGGTTGCTAAGAAGGATGAATAGACACTTGGGAGAATGAATGGGTGGGGGAAACTGATCGACTTGTAAATTAACCTGCAAGACAGGTATTACCTTTAAAATGATTTGAGCCAGGTCTGGTTGCATTCTTGATTTTCTTTCCTGCAATACATTGAGATAACAAAGAGAAGGGAAGTCCATTGTTCTTTTTGATGAGTCAGACCAGTTTATTCAGATAGAGAGCAAGCGTCTTCCAAGGGCCTGTTAATCTCTAAGAGCCTTTAATTCAAAATATTCTTTATGCCAAGGAGTCATATTTTGGGTTGAAATTTCCTTAACTCCTTCATTTCCCTGTCTGGAACTTCCTTAGAAGTTCCACACGTTAAAAGTTGAGTCGGTGGCTGCGGAGAAAGAACTGGTTAGTAGCCAAGTAACAAGATATGTGAAAAGGGAGAGAAGATCAAAGATTAGAATGAGGATAAATAAGTAGAAAAGAACAGATTTAAGCACATTTCCCCATACTCCATTAAACCAGTCTCCCATTCTTGGGAAAAAGTCTTCATTAATCTGATGGGAAATATTTATCTTCAAGAGCTGTAGACCACAGTCCCTACTTGCCCTGTGTGGTTTTGCATAGACACAGCATTTTTTTCACCAATAATCATTCAAGCTCCTCCATGTTGGGCTGTCAGGGCATCCAGGAGGCAACACTTTTTCAAATACAACAGAGGCCAGACTGTTGACTTCTGACTGAAGTGCTTCCAGTGCTTGCATGGTAGTATTGAACTCTTGTTCTATTACTACGGAGAGATTCAAAACTGTCTTTTCAACCTCATGTGTTCCAAATGTCATGTTTTAGTCTGAAAATGTCAGTTCTTGGCATGCTCATGGGCAAAGAATGACCAGACACACCGAACTTAGGCAAGCATGAAAGTGAGGTTTATTGGGGAGAGAAAGATAGGATTATAGGGGAAGAGCAAGACACAGGTTTACAGAGTGTGACACATATGCCACAAATGATGACCAGAGCCATTGTCACTGCAAAGGGAGACCAAAAGGAAAGGTGCAAAATAAAAGGGGGGGGGGGGGAGTTGGCCATGGTCTGTGTCTTGTTTTATAGTTCCCGGATAGGAACCTCCCTCATGGTTCAGAGGTCACCATGGAACCGCGTTGATCAGACAGTTGGGAGTCACATGACCTGAGCCTAAACTTCACATGCAGGTTGGTCTAGTTCAATTTCCAGACTCCTTGGTGCCTATGCCACTTGGCCCATGGGTTGGAGAGTCCTCTGCATTCTTTTGCAGCTGGCACACTAAGTTGTGGCTGGCAGGTTCATAGGGTATTCCCTCCTCCCCAGGTATGGCAGCTGATCAGATTAGGGTGGGGAAGAACTGAGATGAGAGCCATAGCACCCACGTTCGTCCCCAGGAGACCTGGAATCCCTTGCTGTCAACCTAACACATGCTGGACAAAGAGTCCTGAGCACCAAAAAGAACTTAGAATTGTGATGTACAAGTGCATTTCTATAATATCATCTCCAGTGCATTTGCTTGGTATACTTTGTGAATGAAAGAGCACAAGTTTGTAATTTGGCTGGAATTTAAAGTGAAGTGCCTGGTAACAGAGGGTGTCAGATAACCAAGTCCACAGCGTCCTGACCATCTCGGGGAGAACCACTTACATACTTGTTGCCACACACAATAAAAAGACCAGTATATTTTGCAGATGGTATCAGCTTGGAACCTGGACCTTCCAGTCTGGAGTTCTCTGTGCCTCTTCTTCCTCATTGGCACATCCATATCTCCAGTTTCTATGTGTCCCTGCCAGCCTGTGGGAACAGAACAGTTTGTGAAATATTTGATATAAAAAGCCTTTGGTCTGGTTCTGTCAGTTATTGGGCATGGTTTTGTCACCTAACCAAGTATGTCCAGACTTTTGGTCTGCCCATATACAGTATCCAGTAACTTAGCAAGGGAAACAAGTGAACTACCCCAAGTTGCACGGGCCTGGCTTGTGAGCCTCCCAGAACATCTGGTGATTTGACAAGCATTGACAAGGCGGTTAGTGTCAGCACCATCTAAGAGTGCTGGAATGCCATCTGTGGAGTCACAACATAGGGTATGATCACAATATCGCTCTAGTATGTCACCTAGAAAAGACAAGAATTCTTCTAGTGACTTTACCTGAGCAAAAGATAGTTCCCCTTGAGCTCCCACAGAGGTTTTTCTGTGTGCAGTTGACTCACCAATTGGAGAAGCAGCATTTTTTTCTGTTTGTAGATGCTACTTCCTGTTACACATCCATCTTCTTGGCTGGTTCCACCAGGCACTCTCGTTGGCAGAAACCAAATGAGTTCAGGTCCCTTTGCGTGGTCTAGACATTGGCATAACTAGCGATTACATTGATCAGTTAGGGTGGACAGGGCTTGAAAGACCGGTGTAAAGGGATGCTGGCTTTGTGCCTGACCTGCAGTAAGGGTTAGCAAGGGTTAGTAAGAACAAGGCATAATTTGAAAGAAGAGTCACAGTGAAAGATAAAGGGAGCACGGGATAGGTTGAGGCAATCTCCACTCAGCTTCCAATGTGCAATCCCTGAAGCAGGAGGCTTAAAAGAAATGTTTTGAAAGGACCAATTTTTTGAGGGGATGGAGATAAAGAGGAAAAAAAGAGTTTTTAGATGAAAAATGAGGTTTCTTAATGTATGATCTTGGGAAAAAGCTGCCTACTTGCTGCTTCAGGGGCCTGGGAACCGGCCGTGGCAATCCTTCCTTTCGGGTCCCCTGTAGGGGTTGTCCTCCAGTTGTTGCAGTGTGGTTTGGTGTGGCTCATGTGAATCCAGGAGGAGTTTCCTTTTATTTTGGTGGCAGTGTACATGGTTAACTTCATAAGGACCTTCCCTGCAAGGTGGCAGTGTGTGTCTTCTTCTAAAGACTTTGATGTACACGTGATCTCCTGGGCAAACAGGATGACAGGGCCTGTCAGTTGGTGGAGGCCCTGCTCCTTTCACCTGTCAATGATGTGCTCCAAGCATGTTAGTTAGCATCTGTATGTAGCTAATCATGGTATTGAATTGCTCACTTAAATCCCCATCCTGTCATTCAGTCCAATAATAGAAGGTTTGTAGGTGTCAGTAGGCATGGGGTGACAGAACACTGTTTTTAAAGAGGGGTTAAACTGTGTCTCCTATTTGCAGCATTCTGGATTTTATAAGGGCCATAGGTAATGCTTCTGTCCATTAAAGTCCATTGTCTTGACAGACTTTTCCCAAAGTGCTTTTCATTTCCAGATTTTTATGTTCCACTTGCCCTGAGGATTACGGATGACATGGGGTATTGTCAGGGTGGAATTTTAATGGTGGTCGCCCAGGTTCGTGGGCTCCTAGCTTGGCAGAATCGCAGGCTGGGCAGGTGCAATGGAGAGGAAAGCAGGCATACTGAATATCTACCTAAGCAGCTTTTATTATAAGATATTAATAGTACAAGAGAGGAAAGCAGAAGATGTTTCCTAAGGGGAAATGGGTCTGTCTCTGGGAGTGGAGAAGACCCTGACTCAATTCTGTATTTTCTTCTTATGTTAATAGTTTATGTTTATGTAAAGGTTATTCATAACTATTCATGATAGTTGTTGATACTACTCCGAGGAGATTTCCTGGAATCTCAGTTCTACCCCTTTTCTGTCTTTTTAGGGTCTCTTCCCAGGGTTGCTATGGAATTTGTAAACTGCCACGGCATTTACAGGAGTGAATTTTACCATGTTAATGTATGGAAATGACTTACAGGTCATACCTCGGTCAGAATGGCTCCCCTCTGCACATGCGCATGGTGGGGAACGTCCCTTTACCGTCCAAATCCAGTCTTGTGAGTTTTGTTCAGTTTCTCCTGGGCAGTCAGAGTTTTATGGTCTGATTCTTTAAGTCTAAATAACTGTGTGCATCAAACCTATTTTTGCGTGGCCATTTCCTTCTACTGGTTTTCTATAACCATTTCCTCCTTTTTGTTTTCTGCCCCTAAAAATTTCCATTACCTCTCCCTTGTTTTTCTGTCCCTAACAGTATGAAATTTTAATAAATACCCCAGAGCCTTCCCAAGCAAGTGGTCTATTTCTGCTATAAAATGAGTCCCTTGATCTTACTCAATCCATAAAGGAACACTAAGACGAGGAATAATCTTAGTTACTAATTTCTTTACCACTGTTGTTGCAACTGCATGACTAGTTGAACGGCATTCAGTCTATCCACTAATCGTGTAAACAATAACCAAACAATGAGAAAAGCCTAAAGCTGGAGATAAATTTATAAAGTCAATTTGGAGTGCCAAAAAAGGATAGTCTGGGCCTTCGAGGGCCAGTTTCCTCCAGAGATTTGGTGAGATTTACAAGTAGTACACTGGGAAATAATTTGATCAGAGATATTATAGATCCCAGGGCAGTACTAACTATGTATATATTTTTTTCCTTAATTATCCCCCATTTGTACATATGTCCCATGTGATGGCAGATAAATGCATGTCAAAAAAGTTAAAAGAAAAGGGACCACAGGTAGTCTGGTCCAATACACAATCCATCTAATATTATAGGTCAATTAGCAATAGGAGTGTCAACAGGAATTAAGAAACAAGATTTCCAAATTGTGCCAATTGTATGGCAGACTCCAGAGGCATATTTAGAGTCTATGTAAATCATGGCAGCTTTTCCTTTTGCCAACATATAAGTTCTAGTGAGGGCTATAAACAAATTGACTCAAGGAATTTTAGGGTGAGCTTTCGAGTGCCCTGAGATATTTTATATCCTAGGTAAGTAACAGTTGTCTGCACACACTGCCTAGATCTAAGGATTTATGGCCTCAATCCATCTAGAGTCTTTAAAAGAATGAGAGAGTCTAGGAGAGCACTGTGTTTGCGGAGCAAAAGATCACCAATGTATTGAACAAGCACTGAACAAGAGTGCATCTCTGAGTAGAGGTCGTAGAGTCTAAATCAGCTTAGAGAATTTGGGAGACTATTGAGCTCCTTCAAAGACAACACATTTGCATTGTTTAAATCACAAAAATTGTGGTAATTTATTATAACACTAGTAAAAAAATGAATACAATAATGGATTTTCTCTTCTGTAAATAACCATGACCCCATTTCTGTATGACTTTCTTGTAAGTGTAAAACAAGTATTATTTTTTTCAAAATGAATCATTCCATTAGTGAAAAAGTTCAGCTAACAGCATTTGTCATATGCCAAAGATCATTTTACAGTAATTTATGAAAGAATATACTTATTGTAAGAAAAGAAATTAATAATTTTTAGCACACAGCCAGGAAATTAGGAGATTAAAGAGAAAGTAATAGACAGTAAAGAAGTTTCCAGTGTTTTGTTTTATTAATGAAAAGACAGATGTTATAAGAGATTCACTATCTCAGGAAACTGGCAGGCTGAAACTTGGAGTGAGCCACACACATGTTTTGCATGTGGTTCCAATAATTGTATTTTCCTTTTCAGTTAGATTTATGAATGAATTTTTAAGACTGATATAACATCAACAATTCATGATCAGTATGTGGTAGTGTACAGACATTTATGTCAGTTGGAATGACATTGTTCATTTTTTCAGAAAGTCTGAGCAGTCCTGGGGTGAGTGACTGCATGGACGTTAGCACAGCTTTGCATTGTTTTCTGTGCTGCATGAGATATCATATAACAGCATTGGAAAATATGTGACAGATGATATCTGAAAGAAATGGGGTGTAAAATTATCTATATACTTAATGTCAATTTTAAGAAAAACGAATAAAAAATGTCCAAATTATAACAATGCCAATTCCTGATAATAGTGTTTTGTAGCACCATTACTTTTAAATTTTTTCTTCTCTTTAATCTCCTATGTGTCCCAATTGTCTACAATCAATTAAAAAAGAGCAAAGAGAATTTGGAGTAAGAAAGACCAGGAGCATTTTTTT
>RJWJ010020877.1:0-28537 GCA_004363605.1 Indri indri | reverse complement strand
AAAAAAAGGGGGGAAAGAAGCTAATTTGCTCTTCAGGAAGCCAAGCCAACCACAGGAACACAACACTTTTTGTTCACAATGCCTTAAAATTTGTCAGCCTAACGTCAGCCAGTTTGGGGTTCCTAGACACCCCAAAACTCCAACTCCCACACATTAGAAATCACAACACAAAAGGAGGATGTCAGTTGCACAAAGCTGGTCACAATTCTACAGGGGACTCACTCTGAACCTGTCCAACAACAGGGCCTGGCCAGGAAAACACTGTGTGACCCAAAAGGAAAACCCTCAAAAGTAACATGTATTGGGTGGAACCATATGAAACTGCTATTTCTGTAGGCCAATAACAGTCAAATATCAACAATTGTATATGGTCACAAGTGACTATATTAGGGCGGCAGCAGTTTTCCAACTGTGGTCCACAAACTCCTAGGAGGTCCCCTAGACCCTTTTAAGAGGAACGCAAAGTCAAAATCATTTTCATAATATTAAAATGTTAATTTGCCTTTTTCATCATGCTAACATTTGCACTGAAAGTGCAAAAGCAATGGGAGATCAAATTATACTAAATTGGACCCTTTATTTCAACTAAAACAACGTACTGCATCACATTAAATGCAGGAGCAGATATGAGAATCCAGCTATCTTTCATTAAGCTGGGCATTAAAGAGATTTGCAAAAATGCTAAACAGCGCCCTTCATCCCACTGATATTTTTGTTTTGGGAAATGTTTTTCATAAAAGTATTTTATTTATGTCAACAATGTAATGAATTAAGAAATATTTTTCAGGTGTAAGTTTTAATTTCTTCTATGGCTTCAATAGCTATAATCCACATAAACAAAAACTCTCTGGGGTCTTCAATAATTTTCAAAAGTGCAGATTCCTGAGACTGAAAACTCTGAGATCTCCTGTACTAGGACGATCTACGGAGAAACAGATGAAGTGTTAAGGATATTGGCAAGAAAGCGGCTGAAACGATGGTCAGCGGAACCTTGAGCTGAGGGGTAGAGAAGGTTGGCATGGAAGGAAAGGAAGGGAAGGGCGGGGCCCAGGCTTACTGTGGTCACTTGGGTGGAGCCAGAGGCCCCAGCCTGGAGGTGGGCTGTCTGAATTTCTCATGGGAAGGTTGGACCTATAGGGATTGACAGTGATCTGGGAGTGACCTTAGAGGGGGGGTGGCTGAGACCGAGGGAAGGAGAAGGTCACCCGGAAATCGGGGGTGAGCTATTCATAATTCAGGGGTCGGGTGGGGTGCAAGAACATTCCTGGGGAAATCACCTGCATAGCCCCCCCGCCCCCCAGGACACCGCGCTTGCGGGGGTGTGGACGTGATCGGGGCGCGGTTACACAGGTGTGTGTGATGTGCTTCGCGCAGGAGCGGGACAGGTACGCGCGTTGGGCCGGGTGGAATGTTCACATACGTTGCACGTGATGTGTAGTGGAGGGACGCAGGGGACAGTGTGTGTGAGGGACACGCGGACGAGGGGTCTATGTGGGCATATCTGTGGCGCTGCGGGTATTGCGGGTGCCCCGATGAGCGGAGGGAGAAGGGGCAGTGTGTGCGCGTGGGGGTGTCCGGGGACTCGGCTGCGGCGTCGGGGGACGAATGAGGGAGGCGGCGGGGGAGCCCGGCCTTGCGGTGGCCGGGCTGCAAGCTCCGCCCGCGAGCGCTCCCGGGGCTTCCCCGCCCCTGCGCCCGCTCCCTCCCCCGCCGTCTGGCCGCGCTCGCCGGCTGTCGCGGTGCCACCTCCACTCGCCGCAGCCTTCCCAGCGCGGCCACCGCCTCCGCCGCAGTCGCCGCCGGCAGCGCGCATCCCGGCCGTCCCCGATTGTCGCCAGAGCAGGTACGACGGCGCCCCCGCCCGTCTTGCCCCCCTGGGCGCGCACTCCGCTGTCCCGGCCTCAGTTTCCCACCGGGGGGCCCTTGGGTGCCTGCCTGAGGCGCGCGGGACCCGGCCCCGGGGCTGAATCCGTCGGGGGCGCGGGCGGGGCTGGAGGGTGAGAGAAGCCCCCGGTGTGCGGGCGCGGGGCTCCGGTCCCACGGGGGTCGGGGTTGACGGAGAGGACTGCAGAGTCCTAGCACCGAGGGGGCGGGGTGAGATGTCGTTTGAGAGGTGACAACAGCGAAACTTGAGTGCGCGTGCGACGTGCTGGGTGCCGCGGACCAGAACGCTTTACGCGAGTGAGTGAGCGATCAGACTTCTCCCACACAGCATCCTTAGGTGGGCTCTCTTGGTGTCCCCATTTTACAGAGGAGAAAACTAAGGGTCAGCGAGAGGACGAAGCTTTCCTAGTTCCCGGTGACAAGTTGCTGAGTCCAGATTTGAACCCAGGTAGCGTGACCCCCCGCCTACCTGTCAGCCCGCCTCTCTGAGGAACATGAGTTTATTCTCTAAGTGTCCCCTTTGGGGCGGTGCCGGGGAGGAGGCCGCCCCGAACCCCCGCCTGAGGATTCATTCTGCAGCACTGAGTTTATGTCCCGAGGATGTCGTGTCGCTTAGGTGTGCTGGGGGGAGTAGGGGACACAAAGGGTGTGGGGTACAGAGTGAAGACCTTCCCCCTCTAGTGTGGATGGAGAAACTGAGGCTGAGTTTAGGGAGGAAGCAGCTGAGGTTCTCCCATCCACAAGAGGCACAAGAGCTCCCCACCCCTCCTCCACCAGGGAGTGGGGGCAAAACGACCAAGGCTGGCAGTTGTCCCTGGCAGCCCCGCCCTCGGAGAGTCCCTGGAGGACCTGTCTGAACATTCCCAGAGGTCTGTGTATCCCTGTGGCCCCCACACCCCTGAGCGACCGACCTGCCTACCCACTGAACTGTGTAATTCCGGGAGGAGTACACAGATCCACTCTCCCTCCTCTACCGCCTTCCAACCCCTGCCCTCCCGCTCCCCGAAGGTAATTGGGGGTGTTCCTTCTAGTCCTTTCCCTACACCTGTACGGTCATATGTACGTAGCCATAGAAAATATGTAAAATACTCAGCAATGTTGTGGGCAGATAGTGAATAGACATGCTATGATCCATTTATGTCATTCTGCATCTTGATATATATCAAGTTTTCATGTGAGTTATTCATGTTGCTGTGTATAAATCTAGCTTATTTATTTAAACCGTGGCATAGTTGTCCGCCATGGGTATGCCTACTGATGAGCATTGCGGTGACAAAAATGTTTAGACGGGTTTTTATTTCAGCTTCTTCTATAAATTGATATCTCTGGGTTAAGTTTGATTTCCTGTTCTTTGTCCTAACGCACACACAGGCATGCACATACACCTCTATTCTGTCCGTCTGTGGCCAAGGACAAACACCACGCTTCCTCTAGCTGCAGTCTCCGCTGAGCCCTGCGGGCTCTGCCTGTCCTGTATGCAGAGGTCCCATGGTGGGCCAGCTCCAGGGGTTCTCTCTAGATGCCCCCAATGCCACCCGATACTCCAATAGGAGGCGGAAGGACTTAGGAACCACAGGCTGACAGAGTGGAGTGACCGGGGTCCTATTTGTGTACCACAAACTTCCCAGGCGCAGGTTCCAGCATAAGGAGAGTGTGTTTGCCCTGGAATTCATGACAGAACCAACACAAGTTTGGTGGAATGCCCTGATAACGGTCAGGGTGATGAAACGCCAGAATCAGAGATGCTTGCATTACAGTCACTACTTCAGCACTGCCTAACTCGGGAAGTTCCCTTCCCTTTTCTGAGCCACAGTTTTCTCATCAGTAAAATAGAAGTGATGATAATGGCAACATCTCCAAACTGTTGAGTGAATCAATGGGATGATGCAAACAAAACACTGAGGGCATCGTCAGCGTCAGTAAGCAGAAAGTCTTGTCCTGGACAGGGAAAACCAAAGTTGGCCCTGGGGTGGGGATGATACTCAGAGCCACCGTTTGGGACTTCATTCACATCCCAAATGCAAACCAGAAAGTCCTGAGCACCAAGTGGGAGTCAAAAATGAGATTTCCGCTTTTTGAGAGCCAAGCCCAACTCAGCGTGGAGTCCAAAAGCGTCACAGCACTTACAAAGGGCTTACTGCATACCTGGTCCTGAACTGGGACACAGAAATGAAGTGAGCTGAGGTACCTGCCTTTGGAATGCAAGGGACAGCAGAAGTCACAAAGAGGGCCCACCGGTAGCTTTTCTGAAGCTCATGCTCCTTTTTGACATTTTAGATTATTCTCCAGATTTTAAAAAGTGGGAGATTTCATGGAAAACTTCATATTTCTGGATCCTCCTGAGAAATCAGAAAAGTTGGCAACCGGAGGCCCAATATTCAGCTGCCCCTTTAGATGGGGCAGGCACCCCAGAAGGCACCACAGTCCCCTCGGTCACTAAGAGCAGCGTAGTGTAAAAGTTAACAACACAGACTCCACAGCTGGTCTCTGTCTCCTAGCTGAGCCACGGATTAGTTGAATGGTTTCAGGCAAATTGTTCAGCATTTTTGTGACTCCATTTCCTTATGTGTAAAATGAGGATGTGTAAAACCCTCAAAGGGTTATTTGTAGGCATTACATGAGGTGACACACATGAACCTCTTAGAGCAGTGCCTGGGTCACAGTAAACACTAGCTGAATATTGGTGATGGTGTTGCTGATAATGGTGGTGTTAACTACCTGCCTGATCCCTGTAACAGCCCATTTGTACTCCAAATCATACTCCGTATAAAATGCTGTGGAAGCATGGCCAGGGGGAGGAGGTAACACTTTGAGCCCCTTCTCCAAATAAGACGCTGCAATCCTAGATACTTTTTCTGCCTGAGGACAGGAAGGGAACAACATTTCAAGGAAAAACACAAAGAGGAGGGGACTTCTAAGATGGGTTTTAAAGGATGAATAGGAGTTCTTCTGGAGCAGTGGAGTGAGAAAGGCATTCCACACAGAGGAAACAACCTTTACGAAAGCCTGGAGGTGTGACCAAGCAAAGTATGTTTAGGAAGTGATGTAGCCTGATGTCACTTTGCAATAGGTGAGTAGGAAGAACGTCAGGAAGATGAGTCTGGGGTGACAGAAAAGGAACATGAGGCCATGATGGGGCTCGAAGCAGAAATAAGGGTGAGCATTCCTGAGTAACTACCGTGTTCAGGTGCTCTTATAATCACCACCCCGCCATTGCCCGGCAATCAGGTTTTGTGATCGCCATTTCAACGGTGAGGGAGACAGAGGCTTAGGAAAGGTGAGCCGCTTGCCCCAGATCTCACAGTGGGTCAGTGGTAGAGCTGGGGCCAGACACCAGATCTGTCTGATTTAAAGCCCGTGCACCCTCTCTGAACCCTGGTTTTCTCATTGTAAAGTGGAAATAGTACTCATAAAGCCTACTGCCCAGATGTGTTGGGTTAGATGGGAGAATGAATGCACAGGACCCAGCACATAGCAACTGCTGTTGTTATTTCGACTGGATTGAGTTCCTCCAGCCCTCCTAGCCAAACTCACACCCCTACCTAGCCTCAGATGGGGGAGCGCAGGGAGTGAGTGACCCAGGCCAGTGGGTCTCAGAGTATAGTCCTCCGACCAGCACCATGGAGCATCGCTGCCTGGAGCTTGCCAGAAATGCAGATTTTTGGCCAGGTGCGGTGGCTCACACTTGTAATCCCAGTTCTCTGGGAGGCCAAGGCGGGAGGATCGCTTGAGGCCAGGAATTCAAGACCAGCCTGAGCAAGAGTGAGACCCCCCTCTCTACAAAAAATAGAAAACTCAGCTGGGCGTTAGTGGTGCACGCCTGTAGTCCCAGCTACTCAGGAGGCCGAGGCAGAAGGATCGCTTGAGGCCAGGAGTTTGACGTTGCAGTGAACTACAATGACGCCACTGCTCTGTAGCCTGGGTGACAGAGCAGGGTGACAGCAGACTCTGTCTCAAAACAAAACAAAAAAAATACCCTCCTAATGATTTGGTATCTCAAGACAAAGGCAGGTCCCTCTCAGCCCTGGCGCTGGGAAGGAGCCATATGTTTCCAGAGAGGAAAGTTACTGAGGGCCTAGTGGAGTTCCTGGGATAATGTTGTTCTCTTTACTAGTCTTACGGCTTCCAGTCTGCCCACCTTGAGGGCCTGGGGCAAAATTTGACTTTTAGAGGAGCTGTATCTGGGGGAGGAGTGCCCCAGGCAGCTGAGGACCTGCCCCTACCCCACCACCACCTTATGGAAAGCCTGTTCTTAGAGCCCCTCTGTGCCCATGGGCCTCGGCGGGGTCTCCTCTGGCCCCCAAGAGAATGTGTGTCCAGGCACAAGTCCTGAGCAGTGGGAAATGACCCCATGACTGTGCAAGAGGACCATTAAGGAGTCCCCAGGTCAAAGGACAAGGCTGTAAGCCCAGGTCGGGGATGGTCATGTCCTGCCGAGAACCACCAATCAGGAAGCAGGCCCCCTGCCGCTCTGCACGCCCTCTTGGAACCACTAAGTGTCAGTGAGAAAGCACAGGTCTCGCCCTAAAGATCACTGGGTCTGGCTACATGAAAGTGAGTGTGTTCTGAATGACCAAAAACAAAAACAAAAACCCCCCATAAACGCAGGCATTCCAAACTAGTAAAAATATTTGCCACTGTTATGACAAGAGTTAATTTCATGGATCGAGAGCTCTTGCAAATCAAAGTAGGGGCTTTGATCACAAAAGGACAAATGTTATATGCTCCCACTTTATGAAGTACCTAGAATAGGCCAATTCAGAGACAGAAAGTAGAGTAGAGGTTACCAGGGGCTGGGGGAGGAGAAAAGGGGAGTTGTTGCTTAATGGGCACAAAGTTTCGTTGTGTTTGGGACGATGAAGAAGTTCTAGAAATGGACAGTGGGGATGATTGCTCGACATTGTGAATGTCCTTAATGCCACTGAACTATATGCTTAAAAAATGGCTAGAACGATAAATTTTACGTTGTAGTCTATGCCATAATAAAAAAAATTTAGGGATGAATCAAAAAATTAAAAAACAGGGCTTTGACATCAGATTCGTTGGGTTCTAGTGCTTGGTTCTACCACTGCTCAGTGGTATGTACTTGATCAAGTGACTCTACCTCGTTAAGCCTCAGTTTTCCCATCTGCAAAATGGGGCCTGTCAAAGAGTGCTGACCTCACAGGAATCCCACAAGGGATTCATACAAAGTGCTCTCTCTGCATGCCTGAGACTATTATAAGAGGTCAGGATTAGGAGAGTAGATAGGCCGGAATCAGCGATTGGACCAAACACTAAGACCAGCAGGTACCTAGGGAGTTTGTAAAAGCATCAAGCCTAGATTTTTATATCACTTTATATTTGCAAAATTATACAGAAATTATGCTTCCATAATGTAAATTGCAAAATGTAGATTCAGACAAAATCTTCTTGCCTGATGGGGATAAACAAAAGATGCAACAATTCATTACGTGAGGGCTGCTCACCTACAGATATTTGAATCCTGGCTCAGCTACTTATTAGCTGTGTGACCTCAGGCAAGTTACTTACCCTCTCTGTGCTTCAGTTTTCTGGTCTTTAAAGTGGAGATGATAAGAATTCTCACATCATGAGGGATGTTATGAAGATTAAATGTGTCAAAGTCTTCGAACAGTGCCCAGCACACAGAAATAAATGTGCGTTAAGTAAATAAACTTGAAATAAGCCTGAAAGTCTGAGCATTTTTGTTTTTAAAAGGAGAATTTATTTTTTTACATGAAGGAAACAGTGTCCTAGCCAAAATGTAGTCAGGGGGCTGAGCTGAACCTGGAGGAGTTCCCCAGGGTGGGTTTGCTGGGAGGTGGCTTGAGGTCCCCAGCTGATGAAGTTGATGTAAGACACTGAGGCTCAGAGAGGTTCAGAGACCTGCCAAGGGGCCACACAGCAATAACAGAACCCAAGTTCAACCCCAGCTTTCTCCTCCCCAGTCCCTCCCTGACTGGGAAGGTCTTGGGGATTGGGGGGCTAGTGGCCCCTTGGCAAATCTGCATGGCCCTTTCCTTGCAGACCTCCAGGACAAATCCAGGCAGCCTTGTTTCTCTTCCGTGTGCCGGGGAGCTCATTCCCAAGCCGAGGTCTGGAAGGAGGCCTAAGATCTGGGAAGTCGGGGGCACCTTCTCTCAGGAGCTGCTCCTGCTTCGACTCAACTGAGGACCTTAAGCAGGGACTGGATCGCAACCTCCTCAAACTAGCTTCTGCTCACCCGGCAGCTGATTCTTGAAATTCCTCTGTGGGTGTCTCGCCTATGGTGTGTGGAGGTTGTTGACTCTCTGATTTAGCTTAAGGCTCTGAATCCTGGTTGAAAGGCACTCTCCCCACCCTACCCCCGCCCCAGGAGGGATCACCTTTGTCCCGGGGGCAAAGTTTGCACCCCAGTGAGGAGCTGGATAGAGGCTTGCCACGGCCAGTTTGGCTAGTGGGAGACAGACAAGGAACCTATGGGGGCTGAGGCTGTGGACTTCGAGGAAGCATTTGAAAGATGGTTTTAGGGACCGAGGGAAATGTGAAATGTTTAGAAACACGCGTGGCACATAGTAGGTGCTCATTAATGGGGCTGGGGGCCGGGGTTGGAAAGGAGATAAGGAAGAGAGGGAGATTAAGGGAGAGATCAAAGCCACAAGAGACGGCCATGAGCCTGTCCAGAGCAGAGAGCCTGCTTCCTGCATGCAACGCCCACCCTCCGTCCCTGGTAGCGTGGGGGGCAGAAGCGGGCCCTAGGGAGGAGGAGGAGGATTTCATTAAGCCACTCCCCGGGAGGCAGGGTCTTTGCCCACCCTGAAGGGGCCAGGGGAGTCCTAGTCTACCCCAGGCTGCTCGGGGAGTAGATTCCTGTCCTTAGAGCATTAAGGCCAAGGTTTAGGTATTAAACGCTCCCAGGCTTCTTAATTCTACCCCAGACAGGCAGTTAGTTTAATGGTTAAGAGTTTGGGAGTCAGACAGGCTGGAGTTGGGGCTCAGCAACCTCTGAGTCCCCACCCCTCACCTGCCCATAGGATACTAATATCCGGTGGCCATCTGGCCCTGGTCACTGGCTGCACCCTGGTTACTGCTCTGATCACCTCCAGAAATGCTACATTGCTCGTTGCTCGCTGTTCTTGCCCTGCTTGGAGAAGGGATGAGGGTGCGGCAGCGGGAGGGAGAGGCCTGGGCTGAAAAGCCAGAAACACCTTTATCTGTAGAATTCAGGGAAAGTTGAAAGATCGGAATCAGGGCCTGAGTGTGTGGAGAGAGGGCTGATGTTCATGTGGACAGACTCGCTGGCTGTTGGAACGAGGCCTGCCTGGGGTCCCCTCCCGGACCCCTTGGCACAGATGACAGAGAGTGGCCAGCCCCGCCGAAGGATGATATGCACGCTGGGCAGATCCCTCCCCACCTGCCCCTGGAAGGCAGAACCCAGCGCAGGAGCAGGGGAGGGATCTTGAGGGAGGCTGGGCATTTGGTGGAAGAGAGAAGGTGCCTTTTTTCCCAATGCAAACCATTTTCTCTTTGCAATTCATTCATTCATTCAACAAATACTTAGGGAGCATTTCCTGAGTGCTGTAACACTAGTTCGTAGGAATCTAAACATCTAGAAAGCAAGGTTTTGCGTGTTTTGTTTGCTGCTGTCACCCGGCTCCCAGTAGGTGCTCAATGAATGTTTATTGAATGAATGAATGATGGTGGATGCGGTCTGGCATTCGGCTGGATGCTGAAAATACAGTGGTGAGCAAACCACATGTCTCAGCCCCCAGACTCCTCGGACCCCCATCTCATGATCCTCTCCCCAGCCTCACCACGATCCTGAATCCCCAGTGGGGCTGTGTTCCTGTTGCATCTTGTGATCGAGTTGGCTAAATCACACCCTAAGATCCCTCTGGAAAGAATCTCACTCATTCAAGGGGGTGTGGCCACCTTGTCCGGGCACCCTGTTGTTTTGTTTGCCTTACACTCCGGGATGATCTAGCCTCAGTGAATCTTCCAACACATGTTAAGGTCTGCCAAATAAATGCTCATGGGGCCCTACAGTCATAATAATACAAATAGGCAGCATTTTTTAAGGTTATGCTACATGCTGGGCATGTGCATTATTTCACTGAAATCTTTCAGCAACCATAGGTCCAATTATCATCCCTGTTTGACACATGAAGAAACTGAACTCTCTTCCTGTATGATTTCCTTGTGTCCTTACAACAGTCCAGTGAAACAGATGATGTAATTGCATTTTGCAGATAAGAAAACAGGTTCAGAGAGGTTAAGCAACTTGCTCAGGGTCACACAGAGCTAGCAAATGGTGGATTCAAGCCCAAGCAGTTTGACTGCAGAATCCACTCTGTTCACCCCACCCTGCCTCTCCTAGGCTTCCTGGTGTCATCTGAGAGGTGAGTGTGGAGGAGGAGTGGAAATTTTTTCTCTGTGACATGGTTCTCGAAGGCTTTGGTTCACCTGCAGCCAAGTGTAAGGTTTCGGCTTTTCACTCTGCTGGGAATCACCCTGGGTCACCCTGTGGGTGAAGATCCTAATCTCTCCCAACAAAGAGGGCTGGCCGGTGCCCAGCTTGCGCACGGCTGTGATTCTTAGCACCTCGCCTTGGAGGCACCGTGTTCTCAGCCTCCAAATCTCCCTGGAGGCTGGGCTTGCCTCCCATGGTCTCGGTTCGCAGGCGGGCTACTCTGCCAGCCCCATCCTGGCACCAGGCAGGGGACATGTGGTTGGCAGGAAATGGAGACATAGCAGGAAACAGAGGGGCAAGGGAGAAAAATGTCACTCTTCTTTCTCTTTCTTGTCTCTGATTCATGCCGTTCACCCGGTGTTTGAGGAGGACAGTGTTTGTTTAATAAGCTCCAATGTGGTGGAACCTACTCTGGAGGTCTAGGGCGGGGGGAGCCCAGGTGACCCGGCAGTTACAGGGCGCTTACTGCAGACCAGACCTGGACAGCAAAGATTTGCCTGGGTTCCCTCATTTAACCTGCACGCAGTACCCCGATCAAGTGGGTACATCATCGCCATCAACATCACCATCACCCCGCCCCCATCCCACCATCCCCACCAGTGTTTTGGTCACCCATCCCACACCCAAGGCCCAGCCCACAGATAGGGAAACAGACCCTGAGGACATGAAGTACCTGTCCCCTAGAAACATGGTTAAGGGCTGGGCGAGGTGGCTCATACCTGTAATCCCAGTGCTTTGGGAGGCTGAGGCAGCAGGATCACTTGAGGACAGGAGTTCAAGGCTGCAGTGAGCTATAATTTCACCACTGCACTCCAGCCTGGGCAAGGGAGTGAGACCCTGTCTCTAAAAGAAAGAAAGAAAGAAAGATGGTTAAGAATTTGTGCCCTAAAGCCTGAAAGACCCAAATTTGATTCCTAGCTCTGTCGCTTTCCAGCTGTGTGACTTCAGGCAATTGACCTAACATCTCTGAGCCTCGGAAGCCTGGTCTATAAAACAGGGGTGATCACAGTTCCTGCCTCACAGGGCTGTGGTGAGGGACATACGCGCCAATGCCTGTGAAGCACTGGCACGGGGCCTGGCTCAAATCATAAAAGCAAAACAAACACAGGAACACATTCTGGCGAGGGAACAGCAGTTAAGGGAACAGCTCGGGGCATCTGTTGGGAGTTCCCAGCAGGCCTGGATTGCAAGAAATAGGTGTCACCCAGCGTGGGAACAGGACTGGAGAGACCACTCAAGGGCCCTTCTTTCTTCACGAGGAGCCGGGGTATGGAGGGGCGGGAGGGGAGCTTTTGCCTGGTGCAGAGCTGAGAGTTCAGAGTCCGAGCTGCAATCTGTCTAGTCTGAGGGAGATCAGGAAACAGGATGCTTTTCTGGACGGGAGGGAGGAGGTCCCAACGTCCTGCTCCTGACCCAAAGAGACCTTCCCCACGCACAACGGCATTTCCTTCTGGGCCCTTCTCCCTTTTTGATGATTTGCTTCTGAACAGCAGTAAAGGTGAGCGCCCAAAGTCAATGCTATGCCAGGGAGCCCTGAAGGTCTTGCCTTCAGCCTCCAGGACTGCCACAAACAGCTGGGGTGGGCGGGGTGGTTGTGCGCTTTGCAACTCCAGAGTTGTCATTGTCATTCACACAGACAACATTATGAATGATGTCCCCTAGAGTTGTGAGTTGTATGGTGCCCGACCTGCACAACTGTACAGGGCTGCTCTGCCAGCCTCCTTCTTCCTGGAGAGGGTGCAGAACTACCTTGGGCGCCCCAGCTCCAGCTGCGGCTCAAGGCAGAGAAAGGCTGAGTGGCTTCTAGATGCCAATGAAGATACAAAGTGCCCAGTTTTGCTGGCCAAGGCTTGTCCTGGAGAAGATTGTGCTGGGCATTGTGGTGACTGGTGATGGTGGGGGATTATCAATTGTCCTTTATATAGATTATCAGGAGATAATATAGCAAAGTGGTGCTGAGAGCAGGCTCTGGAGTCAGACAGACATTGTTTCAATCTTGCTCTCACTGTGTGCCTTTCGGCAAATCACTTGACCTCTCTGTGCTTTTGTTTCCTCAACTCAAAAATGGATATATGGTAATACACATGAGTATATCTATATACACTAGCTCTCTCTGTCTTGCAGAGTTGCCCTGGGAAGGAAACGAGATGATGTGGGTTAAGCACTAACCACGATGCCAGCTGCATAGTAAACGGTCGCTACATGTTAAGGGTCAATGAAATTACCAGGCAGGGAGGTGAGGCTCAGGGTCGCCTACTGGAAAGCAGCTCCCCAAAATCCTGCCAGGGTGACGGAGGATGTGGGACCCAACCTGAAGTCTTTGGCCCAGAGTCAGATCGAGTCAATATTTAATCGGGCCTTGTCAATAGAACCTTTTCGTAATCAAGTGCTACTAAGATTTCTGAGGTTGCGTAGGGGCAGCTGCGCGGGCGAACACCGGGAAAGAGAAAGCGGCCGACGATCTGGGCCCCGATGCCCTCAAGTTAATTTCTAGCCCAGGGGTCTGCAAACTACGGCCTGAGGGCCAAGTTCAGGCCACCAGGTTTTCGTGTAGCCTGTGAGCTAAGCATGGTTTTGACACAGTTGAAAAAAAAATCAAGAGAAAAATAATATTTCACGACGCATGCAAATTATATGAAATTCAGAAAGCACCGTTCGTAAATAAGGTGTTGTTGAAACACAGCCACACTCGGTCACTTACGTATTGCCTGTGGCGGCTTCCCCACTGCAATGGCAGCGTTGAGCAGCTGTGTCGGAGACTTAGGCACAAAGCCTGAGATATGACTGTTTGGTCCTTTGCTGAAGGTTTTGCCGACGCTGGCTCTAGCTCAGTGGTTCCCAAACTCTGCTGCATGTTCGAATCGCCTGGGGAACTGTTTAAAAGCTTGAAGCTCAGCTCACAGCCCAGATTAAGTAAATCAGAACACCTGGGGCGGGAGCCAGGCATCAGTACTTTCTAAAGATCTGCAGGTGACCCCGTTATACAACCGAGTCGGGGAGCGTCCGCCTCAGCCCTCCTGGAGTCTCTACAATGTGCCTCTTGCCAAGCACAGCTGTGACAAGTCCCTTTCATGGCTCAGAAAGCTTGCCCAGAGTTTCAGGCATCTTTCCTGCCCCGAGGCCCGTGGGCAGGACTACAAGCGGGTGCCCCACAGACCTTATTTTGTGTGACCCGCGGGTCATTTTTACATCAGGAAATTTCACTGTGGCATCTGGGTCTCCGGATTCTCTTGAATGATGGGGAGCGCTGGCCATCCTCAGCCTGTATTTCCAAATGGCAGTCATCAGCTAGATCTGACTTGGCTTCGTTTATTTGCTACCCCAGCTCGGCCCCTGCAAGCATCGGAGTTTGAGACCCCTGCCTTGATGGAAAGAAACGGCAGTAGGCCGGCACATCTCAAATTGTAACGTGCACACGAGTCACTTGGGGTCTTGTTAAGATACAGATTCTAACTCAGTATGTCTTAGTGGGGCCTGAATTTTGTGTCTCTAACAAGATGATGTTGCTGGTACTGCTGGTCCCGTTGTCATACTTGGAGGAGTAAGGCGGTGGCCCAGAATCTCCTGGAAGGCTGATAAGCCCAGACTGCTTATTAAAACCCAGAGTTTGATTCGGGAGGCCTGTGGTGGGGCCTTTCTGGCAAGTTCCCAGGTGATGCTGCTGTAGCCCATCTGGGGACCAGACTTTGAGAACCACAGCTCTCAGCTCTGCACTGACCCTGTTGACTCTCACATGGGGCAAGGGTGCCCCGAGGTCCCCCAGATGGTGGGACTTTCATTCTCTCTGGGGACAGACTCCTTGACACCCAGTTGTCACTGAGAGAGTCAGGTCTTGGTCGGCTTCTTCAGCCAACCGTCTCTTTGACCATACCCAAGTGGTTTCCTCAAGTTCAAACTCGCAATTTAAAAACACAGTTGGAGCCCAGAGACAGCAGAAGTTTTTGTTCGTTCCTTGCAAACCTCTTCCCCATTCCAAGGGGTTCTGACCCGTGCAGTTTAGAGCAAAGGCCCCCCTCCAAGGAGGTCTCACATTGGATACCACAGGGGGCCCTGCTCAAACAGATTTCAGCCCCAGATTTGGGGTCTTGCATGGGCCCAGGCCTGCAGCTACAGGGGTGGGAGGGGAGAAGCCACACCCCACAGGTAGCCAGGGCTGCTGCAGTTTCAGAGACCTGGGCAGGGCCCTCTCACAGGTCAGGCTGGGCCCAGAGCCATCCGCCACAACTGCCTTGAACAAGAATGACCACCCAGGCCCCAACCGGTTCCCCCGACTCCTTGAACTTGAGAGGGCTGGCAACCGGATCTGGATGGGTGAGCTTAAGGAGATCGGAGATTGTGAATGACTGAAGTCTCTTCCCGCACCCTTGCGAGCAGGGACTGGCTGCCTCGCTGGGGCTCCTTGTTGCTCTGGAAGCCAGAGCCGCTTTGGCTTGTGGGGGGCCAGAACCCCAGCCCATGGGTGGGGGTGTGGGCAGGACCAGTGTCTGCTGTCCATCCCAGGCAGGCTGTCAGGTGCCACATGACAGCAGGGCCATAGGAGAGGCAGGCATGGGAAAGCTCGGACAGCCCTCCTGCAAATCCTGGCCCTCCACTCACCAGCGCAGTGACCTTGGGCAGCCATCCGTGCTGCAGAAGCACTGATTCCTTATGGGACTGACTCAACGATTAAATGAGATGATGTGTGTGAAGTGCCGTGACAGTTCCTGGCACATGTTAGGTGCTCAGCAAACGGTGGCTGCTATTAGCATAATGCTAGATGTTAATTATGATCATTTAGTCACATAAAACTGCCCTGACACAGCCTCCCTCCCATTCCCTTGCAGCCTTGCAGACACATTAGTTTGCGTATACTCAAAAACACCTATTTGGCAGCAACTGTATTCATTCTGATATTTGACCCATATTTAAGTGTCTACTATATGCCAGCGGTTGCTCTAGGTTGCTGCTGTCCAATATAAGTACAACACAAGCCAGAAATTCGAACCATACAAGCAATTTAAAATTTTTTAATAGCCACCTTTTAAAAAGTAAACACATACTGCTGAATTTGACTAGCTTAAAAAATGTAAAAATAAGCAGGTAAAATTAAATTTAATAATATATTTCATTAAACTCCTATCTAAAATATTATCACTCAGCATATAATCAATATTAGATTTTGAGGAGACACAATTCAGCCCATAACAGAGCTCAAAGTGGCAGGTGGATGGAGGGAGACCGTCACCCCCACCCCACCTCGCCCCTGCACGCACAAGCAGTGGTGACATTCAGAATGTTTAGGGGAAGGCACCTTCCAATTGCAAAGGCTTCCAGCCAAAAACAACCCTTGAGACCATGCCAGGGGCACAGTGGCTGAATGTCAACCCTGCCCACCAGCCCTAAAGTCCACACGTTCATTGAGCACCTACTGTGTGCAAAGCTCCAAGCTCAAGCATTGGGAAATCTGTCCGGGAACCTCCCCACCCAATAGGATAATCAAGAGAGGGACATAAATAGCTGTGCTACGGAGCCAGATGGGAAAAGTGAAATGGGAGAGGTTGGTGGTCCGAAAACATTACGGGTCTATGGAGGAGGGAAGATGACTTTCAATCATTGAGGGCTTCTTGGAGGAGGAGGCATGAGAGCTGGACCTGGAAAGGTGTAGGTGATCTACGGGGGAAAGGAGCCCCAGGACAGAGAAACAGCATGAAGGAAAGCGTGGTGGTGGGAATTGCTAGAGTACTCATGGGATTTGGCGTGTGGTCGGGTGGGTAAGGGAAGCGAAAGAGCAGCTGCCTGTAGACACTGATCTCTCTCTGTGCCAGACACTGTGGAGGTGCTCCCTACTTGCAATTTAATCTTTGTACCCAACTCAATGAAGCCGGTTCTATTTCCCTCTCATTTGACAGATGGAGAAACCAGGGCACAGAGAGGGTAAGCAAATTCCACAAGGTCACACAATGAATTAGTGGCAGACATGGGATTCGAACCCAAGTTCTTAACCACCACTCCACGATGAAGGGAAGTGTGGGGAATAAAAGGAGACACATAGGTTGGGGCCAGGTTGTAAGGTGTCTTGAACGCCAGCTAAGGGTTTGGCCTTTATTCTGCAGACACCAGGAAGCGTTGAAAATTTCTGACAGGGCCGTGACACAGGACAGGTAAGTCTCTGGGAAGTGCAGGCCAAAAACCGAATCTCTCATGTATCGAGCTGGTAAACTCCCCTTCCAGAACTGTCCTAAGGCAGCTTTGCAAATAAGTATTTATACTTAGCAGCCACTTACATGTTTTTATCTTTCTTTCTCCCTAATAATTATAGTAGCCAACATTTATTCAACAGAATGCCAACTGTTTTACGTACATTATCTCATTTTAATCCTTACTGAAAACAAAACAAAATAAAATAAAAACCCAGGGAGGGAGGTACTAGTGTTGGCCCCATTTACAGATGAGACAACTGAGGCTTGGAGGGGTGACGTAATTTTGCCAAGGTCACCTAGCCAGTAAGAGATGGGGTGAAGACCCCACCCATGTCTGTCTGACTCCAAAGCTCATGTTTGTAATCATAACAGAGTCGTTCCTGTTTGCCGGTGGGAAACAGAGAGAGAGATTCTAGAGCTGTCCCTAAAAATATTATCGGATTGTCCTCACTTTGCTGACTATAGTCAGGGACACTGCATTTTATTCCCAGTGGAACAACCACCTCCCTCTTCTACCTCTACGCATCCCGTGAGCGCCCCGCCACACACGCACGCACACACACACACACCTGGTATCTTCCAAGTCTTGGCGGACACTATCCAAGTTGCCTCCAGCCTTGGCAGGGAGCGAGGGCGGGAGCAAAGGAAACTGACCACATTCTTCCTCGCTAGCTGTCCACACACACCACCCACGCCGGGCGAGCGGCCACTTCCAACTGGGTAAAGGCAGGGCCATGGGCTTAGGTGCTCACTGTCAGCACCCCCGAGTCCTCTGTCCGTTAGGATACGATGACATGGCTCCTGGCATGGGGCCTGGTGGGCGAGGTGTTTTCCCATGTAATTGCGATCGTACAGGATAAAGCCTGGTGTCGCTGCGTAGTCGGGCAATAAGGAAAGCAAACACGGCATTAAGACTCTGTCAACAAGGGTTTGGAAGACAGAGGCCGTCCAGGAAACACAAGTTCTGGTGCAGCCACCTCCTCTGAAATCCATCGCTGGCTCACCTTGTCCCCAAGAGAACAGGAGAGGTCCTCCTCCAGAAATTGGAGAAAGAAGCGTAGAAATATAGTAAGAATCTAGGCAGATGTTCCTAGTTGATTGAACACCTCTCCCTTCTGATTTCTTTTTGAATTTTTTAAAAAACTATAAAAATAACAGAAATTTTTGGAAAACAGATACAAGTATTAGAACACAAGCCGAAGTTTGCCTCCAATCTTAACTTCTTTTACAAACCCCCATTCTGCCAATGAGTAGAAACTTAACTCCACCAATCCAACACGTCTGCAGCCCCGTCCCCTAGACTCGCATCTAAATTCCAGGAAGCTTAACTTTTTTTAAAGCCTATATTTGCTGCTGTTCTACAACCATTTTTCCTAACCGTCAGTTTTTCCATATGCTTCTCATCTCACTTTTTTCAAGTAGCATTCTATCATAAGCTTTTTTCCATTTTGCTATTAAAAAATCATCTTTTCACTTATTATTTTTTATGGTACAAGCAACATATTCATTGCAAGAACATTACAAACACAAATAAAATGATTTTTAATAACGAGATCCTGAGACCCAGAAATAATCACTATAAATGTTCTGATTAATGCCATCTGAATGTTTTTCCTATGCATAGATACATATAAATCCACAGGTTTCTTTTAGACAAAAATAATTAACTATTCTTCCTAATGGCTCCCCAATATTTCGTTTTGTGCCTGTATTATGGTTTGTCAAATCCTCCTGCTCTTATTGTATATTCAAGGTTTCTGCCATCTGTGTCTATGCAGAGAAGCCAGGCAGAGGAGATGTGATCACCTCTCAAACCCAACTGTGGCTCTTGGCCACCAGGTGAACAAAGAAATGATAAACCAGGTGCACTCTGGTCTCATGACAAGACGGGTCCTCCAAGGCTCAGCCTGCTGGCCTAAGGCCAGATATATGTTTGTTTCTCCTTTAAAAGGACATTCAAAAAGAAAAAATAAATGAGAAGGTCTTTCTCCTGGCTATGGCCACATCTGCTGTCCTAGAGTTTGGGGTCCTCTGGCTGGGTTGGCAAGGCCTACGTCAGGCTGCTTCTAGGAGGGAGGCCTATATAATCCCAGACGCAGCAGTGGAGAAACCTACAGAACAGGTTTTGTAAGGAAGCCACCAGGCATGGCGGCTGGGGCTGAGGGGTCAGTGGGCGAGTTGTCTTTGAGTCACAAGTGGTAGAGTATTTAATCTGGTGAGTTTACAAGGCAAGGAAGGATCTTTGCTGAATCTATCTCCCTGTGCAGAGTGGCACGTGGAGATAGCTTTCAGATAGTGCACAGACAATTATTTTTCATCTCGTTAGCAATTATTTATGTTGAGGTATATTGGAAAACATATATAATTAGTAGCATCAAACCTATGATTTTGCAGACATTCTTGCTTAGGACAAAACTAAAGTAAGTATGTAAGTAAAAACAAGAGGGAGTCAACTTAAAGAAAGATAATAAGTAAATGATAGTATAATTGGTTCCCAGATGTGGCTAAGATCAAGATGGTGGTACTCAAAGTTGGCCCTTGTACATTAAGCACTTAGTCTCCGGGAATAGAAAAACAGCCGGCAATCTTTAGCTCCAATCTTGACTAGCCTTTGCTACAAGAGGCCTCTGTCTTCAGAGACAGCTTCTCAGAGCTTCTTAACCCTTCCGGTGTGAGCTGGACTCAAGAACCCAGAAGGTACTAGAACCACGCAGTTAGCACAGACTCATCATCTGAGTTCCCAAACTCTGGAAGCTGGTCTGGTCAATTTTGAACGTGGAAGTCCTGTCCTGCAACATTTCGGTAAATGCCTGCAAATTGTGGGTGGTGGTTTCGCCACCCGTGCTATAACTTTTAAAGTGAGATACTTAAGTGGATCTGTGTATTTGAGATTTTCTTTAGACTTTAGACTAGTATGCTGGCTTAAGAAGTCGTCCAAGTGGTCTCCCAGCTGTCGTTGGGCATCCTGTTTATGTATGTGTGAGTCTCGAAAAAAATAATGGCTCTGGGCTTTTGACTCTAAGCTCTTGGCTGGAGCCGGGGAAGATGACTCAGGAAGTGAGTGTTGCATGTCATCAGAATGGGCCTTCCTGAGTCTGTGGCACCCTCAGGGGGTCCCAAAATTTAAGGAAAGTGCAAACCCAGGTTCCTCATAATTGGGGTCATTTTCTTTTGTGACCTTTGTTATTTCCACTATTAAAAAAATGAATTCCCATTATATTGCACACTGTTAGGTGCTGTCGCGCTGTTGTAATTACGAAAGAAAATGTTCTTTTTTAGAACTACATATGGAAGGATCTAGGGGTGAAATAACATGGAGATTATTTAATAAGGAGTTTGCTTTAAAAAAGGGAGAGAAGAAGAGAGGAAGGAGGAAGAAATGAAGTAGAGCCAGATGGAGCAACCAAGGACAATGAATACATGCGGAGTTATTTTTGTGTATGTTGGGAAAACCACAATAGAACGTAGTACATTTTTTTAAAAAAAGTTTTAAAAAATTTAGAATCGAAGTTTTGGTCCCCATCTGGTACTTGGATGGAAAATTTATGAAAGACTGTACCCATTTTTTAAGTCAGGAAAAAGTTATAATTGCATTGCTTTTAAACTCCACCGCCTCCGCCCTCATGATACATCTTGGCACCAACCAAGTGACAGGCCACACGGGCCACGCCATGCGATTCCTTGACGGGGCCCTGACATCTGCACCTGGAGGCCACACCTCACACCCTATCAAACATATTAAAATTCATCCTCATCGCACAGTAAAAAGCATTTACATATCACCGCCTAAGAGCTGAGTTGCATTTGTCCAGTTGGCAGGAGGTTGCAGATACTTAGTTAACTGCTCTGTTCACTTGAAATGCTGCAGTTCTCTTTTTATCTTTGGCAAAGAATTTTTTTCACCTGCATAGGCCCTTGAAAGAATAAAAGCTAGTAAGAGCTGACACACACACCATGCTGTGAACTAGGCATTGCTCTATGTACCCGCAGAGGTAGGTTTAATATGGTCCCCATTATGCAGATGAGGAAACAGAGGCACAGAGACAGCACACAGCGTGTCCAGGGTTGCACGGCACACCTGGATTCACACGCAAAGCTTGGCTCCAGCACCCAATCCTGACCCACTCCCCCATGAAAGGAAGAATCGCCAGCAAGCCTTTCCCGTGAACTGTATCTTTATTGCATCTTTTTCCATATTGGGGGAAATTCACCCCCACACTCCAGCCAAGCGATAGGAAATTTTCTTCTTTTGAAAATATGGCCCAGCTCAGACAAACATTATTGACTGCGGCTCCAGGCAGAAGCTGATGTTTCGCAGGACTGCCCCTGCCACCCAGGTGGCACCTTTAAGCGAGTTAGGAAAAGTTACCCCCCTGTGTGGCTGCAACCCCTGGGGGCCCGCGACTGGTCAAGTGGAGCATGGGCTGGACTTCGGCTCCTGTCCCCATCCTCCCACCTGGACGGGTCCAGTATGAACAATCGCCTCATTCCCTTGACGGTTGGAGAGAAAAGCAGGTGCCAGCAGCTGCTCTTGAGGCCACAGAGGCTGTGCCCATGTTACTACCAAGAGCGTTGGCCTGTCATGCAGGGTTGGCAGTACCAGGCTGCGAGAGGTGCGGGCCTTTGACCAAACGGGAAGGAGGCTGAAGTGTGTTTCCCACAGGGCCTCTCTTTTGGATCCTGCGACCTGCTCGCCCTGCGGTACCTGAGGGGGAGAGGCGCATGGCATGCTGAGCTCTGAGAACTGGGCCTCCTGTGAAGGGCAGTGAAGGCTTCCACGGAGCTGCTGCGGGAGAAGGTGCTAACCTGAGTTACCGCCTCGCACCTGGAGACCAGACAAGGTTTTCCCAAGACCCTGGTACATGCTCCATAAGGTGTGGCCAGTGATTTTTTTTCCTGGTGGAGTGCAGTGGCATCATCAGAGCTCACCGCAACCTCAAACTCCTGGGCTCAAGCGATCCTCCTGCCTCAGTCTCCCGAGTAGCTGGGACTACAGTCACATGCCACCACGCCCAGCTGATTTTTCTATTTTGGGTAGAGACGGGGGTCTCACTTTTGTTCAGGCTGATCTCGAACTCCTGACCTTAAGCGATCCTCCCGCCTTGACCTCCCAGAGTGCTAGGATTACAGGCGTGACCCACCACGCCTGGCCAAGTGGGCAGTTTCTTTACCACCTCCCAGCGGCTTTCATCTGAGCTCTTATCTGATGCTCGCCATTACTCATCTTTCATTCCAGGACCAGCTGGACGGGCACAGCAGGGCTGCGCTGAGCTGGCAGGAGGGCAGAGTTGGGGTGAAGATAGCAGCAGGTCTCTGCCCCGTGGGGGTGGCACGTGGCCCAACCCTCGTGCTGGCTTCTGTCAGGGTCACTACCTTCCTTCTCAGCCCTCCTGAGTCACGTTCGGTGCCTGTCACTTTGACTTAACCATCCCCCATCTTTTCCCAGCACCCCACATTACAAAGTTCATGTCATAATTGGCCTCTGCAGGAAAAAAGGTTTCATTTTGCTTGGAGACAAAGAGAAAGTGTTGACACCTGAGTCATCCTCAGGATGTCCTGGGTTTTAAAGAGGTACAGGGAGGAGAGTAAGTACACAGGGTGGGGTCCCCCTGCCCCTCAGCTTGTTGCAACTGGCCTTTTATAGGAAACACACACCACTGTCCTCAGCCTGCTGTACCAAAATACCATAAACTGGGTGGCTTATAAACAGCAGACATTTATTTCGTGCAGTTCTGAAGCTGGGGAAGTCCAAGATCAAGGTGCTGGCAGATTTGGTGTCCTGCTGAGGGCCCACTTTCTGGGTCACAGAGGGCACCTTCTTGCTGTGTCCTCACGTGGTGGAAGTGCGAGGGAGCTTTTTCTGGCCACTTTTATAAGGGCCACTCATGAAGGCCCTGCCGTTGTGACCTAATCACCTCCCAGAGGCCTCGGCTCCTGACAACAGCACCTTGACAGTTAGGATTTCAACGTATGAATTTGTGCAGGGGAGAGGGGTGGGACACAAACATTCAGACTGTACCACCAACATAGCTTGGAGTCCGCACAGCAGGAAGAGCATCTGTGTGCCAGGTACGGGCTCCGCCTCACCAGGTGCACGCCTGTAGGGCCGACACTGGCCGTGCAAAGGGGTGGGATGAATTTACCCCACCAAGAGGTGTGAGTGCAGGACAGGGCTTTGTAGGGAACCCACAAGGCCAAAGCCAGCAACGCAGATGTGCTTCTGATCTCCCTGCAATCCCACAGACAGGCAACGCCCGGGCCAGGGCCTCTCCCGTGATGGTGACCTCCAGCCCCGTGGTCGTCCTGCACATGGGACACGCGTACAGAGGGGCCTGGTCAGTGGCGAGCATACGCGGGCTGCACGCACAGCTGCTGGTGCTGCACAGGCCGAGTTAGGTGCGCTGTTTGCAGGAGTCGTCTGGGGGAGCCGGTTACCAGCCTCTGGGGAAGGACTCACTCGCACAGAAGTGAAGCCTGGGGGCCCCTTCTCTGGCTGGCCTTTTCTCCTGAATGGCAGTCCCAGCAACCCAGGGCGAACACCCAGGATCATTTTGAATAATTCCGCTCTTTCCGTAAAATATTAATAACTAACAATTTTTCAAAAAATAATAATAGCGACCATTTACCAAGATGTGCTATGTGACAGGCACTGCGTAAAATGCTTCCCTGTAGTATCTCACTGACAACAACCTAGAAGGCCCAGGTAATATGATTCCCATTTTGCAGATGAGAAGATTAAGACTCGGAGAGGCCAATCTATTTTTGTCATGACTTGAGCCGCTTCCTTAAGGAGACGGCAGAACCAGACACCAACTGGGGTCTGACTGTCAAATCCTACACCATCTGCCCTGGACTGGGAATGTGGGTCACCTCCGGGTCCTTAACACCATGGGGCCTGCTTGTGTGAGTTGTGGATGAGAATAACTCATTACCCTTTGAGGGTGCTCCCGGCCTCGGAAAATGAACATGTGACTCCACCATGTGCCCACCATGGATTGAAAAGATGTGACAGCCACTGACGTGCCCCCAACGGGTGCAAGATAACATCCGCCAGACACCACTCCAACACGTGGGGCAGTGACCCGAAACGACATCTCCACATGGCATGGGAGTGTGGCCACCACCTCTGCAATACCAGAGAGGAGAGTGACCCTGCCGTGACCCTCCACAGAGATCTTAGGTGACATCAGCATGACATTGCTGTAAATTCTTAGCATTTCAGGGCTGGAATGGGCGGTAAAGTGCTTCTGAACCAGTGCTTTCCAGCCTTGGCTGCGTCATGGTGCACAAAGAATGAGCGCATCTGCATCGTGCCCTACAGAAAAGAGAGAGGGTGAGTGACGCTGGCAGCCGTGGGGGCGGAGGTGCTCCAGCCGCCCAGAGGCCCTGAGTGTCAACACCTCAGCTCACCTGACGCACTCGAGGCACACCTGTCAGGACTGTGTTCGTACCGCCTTTACCTGCGGCAGCTGCCCTGCCTTGCTTTGCTTCCACGGCCCTTGTGGTGTAGCTGTTTCTCCCCCGTTCACCCCTCAGCAACCTTTTCACTCGAAGTGGTCAGGCTGATTCCTGCCTGAGTGCGTTACAGTGTTTCAGTGAACATCCTCAAACTGTGCACACACGCGCACACGCACGCACACAGGCATGCACGCACACATGCGTGCATGCACACATGCACACAAGAAGTGGAACTGTGGGATCTCGGGCTGTCACATTTTCGATGTACTAGAGATTGCCAAATTGCTCTCCAAATGATTGCGCCAACCTAAACCCCATCGGCACGTAAAGGTGTTCTTCTCCCCAAAGCTCAGCCAGTTCCTAGTGTTACGAAACGTTTTCATCTTTACAAATCTAATGACTGCCGTACAGATGTTTCTGACCAAACTTTGATCATCATAAATTCAAAAATTCTTTTAATTCTTTCCATTTATTTTATTCAGCGGCCAGTTACTAGACATAAATTTTAAAATTTAATTGGTCTTTTTAATATTTTTTCCCGGGGAGTTATTTCTTTACTGTTTTGTTCACTGATGGATGCTGGTCAGCTAGAACAGTGCGGAGCACACAGTGAATGTTTGATAAATATTTGCTGACTGAATAAATGAATAGATTAAACTTTGATATGGTTCAAAATTCAAAAGGTGCAGAAGGAGTAACTAACGTTTTTTTAAAGTCTCCTTCTCTCTCTGTACCCCCAGCCACCCAGCTCCCCTCTTAAAAGCAACTCATATCACCACTTTCTCACGTAATCTCTCCGAGATAGACTAAACAGACACAAGTGATTATCTCTATCCTTCTGTATTCCTTTTTTTTTTTTACACAAATGCGTGCAAGCTTTATATACTGCTCTGCTTTCTTGTCTCTCACTTAACTATATACCTTGACAACATTCTCTATCTCTGATCAGCTCAAATAAGACCATTGTGTCTCCCCTCCTGGAGGACTGTGGAGGAAGCCACCTTTTCCTGTGACTCCATCAATCACACTGAGTTTGGCTTTAAGGGAGGACCCCTAGATGTCAGTGAACCACAGCCTTGGCTGGAGGAGGTGCACGTGTGCACACGTAGGTGGTGTCCAGCCCCATTGCTACACTTCGGATTTCCCCGACGCCCACCAAAACAGGTGCAAGAGATCAGGTGTCCCGTTCGAGCAAGTTGGTGAGAGGTGGCTGGAAGCCAGGTGACCTGGTTTCTATTTCCAGACCTGCCTGTGACTCACCATGACCGTGGGTAAGTCCCCCTGCACTCTAGTTATCTTCTCTGTGAAATGGATGTCATTATGCCTACGCCAGCTTATTTAAAAAGATGGCATGAAGATATAGGAGGAAAAGATTGCATGCCCTTGGACCAGCGTGTGCTTCAGAAAAGACAATTAATAGGAAATTTCCTAAAGGGTGGTAAGCAAGATGATTTTATTTTATTTTATTTTTTGACACACGGTCTTGCTCTGTTGCCCAGGCTAGAGTGCAGTAGCCTCATCATAGCTCACTGCAACCTCAAACTCCTGGGCTCAAGTGATCCTCCTGCCTCAGCCTCCCAAGTAGCTGGGACTTCAAGCCCGTGCCACCATGCTCAGCTAATTTTTTTTCTACTTTTTGTAGAGACAGGGGTCTGACTATTGCTGCAGTTGGTCTCAAACTCCTGGCCTCAAGCAATCCTTCCGCCTTGGCCTCTGAAAGTGCTTTAATTAGAGATGTGAGCCACTGTGCCTAGACAGCAAGGTGATTTTTTTAAGTGCTCCACAGAGGAACACTTTTTGAATAGTTAAGAAATCATTTTAATGTAATTAGGGGGGAAAAGGGCTTAGCAGATCAAACCTGTTATTTCACAGATATAATATTGCTTATTATTCATAACAGTGCTTGGGATGAGGCTGAATTTATTTAGCAAAAAAAGAATGCATTGATGTGATATTATATTAATGTATTAAGTAAATAATGATACGAATGCTACAGGGATTTAGCAAAAATTGTGAAGGTGATATACAAACAGTTGCTCTTTGGGAAAACATTGGATTAGAGAATATTTGGGGGGAATAACAAAATCAATCCTACAAATAGTTATAAGAAAAATCCATTTTAAAGATTTCTTTTTATTTAATGCAAACATATAGAACACAGTAAACCAGGGGTCAGTAAACTTTTCCTGTAGAGGGCCACGTAGTTAAAATGTTAGGTTCCGCACGCCCATGCATCTTGCTCATGTCTTTTCTTTTTTTTTTCTTTAACAATCCTTTAAAAATGTAAAAACCACTTTTAGCCCAAGGGCAGTACAAAAACAGGCCTTGAACCAGATTTTGAGCTGTAATTTGTAGACTCTTGCAGTTAATTAAGGCACTTGCTAGACGTACTAGCTGCTAGTATCCCAAAACCAGGTAATGGGGCCCATTTGTTAATGGCATTTATTTATTAATAACATTAATGTTTTACTTACTCCTCTTTTTAAGTATCATTGTGAACTCATGCATTTTTTTTAATGCATTTAGTATGTTTCAATTCGTTGCAGGTTTTTTTGCCAAGATGCTCAAAGTGTCCCCTCTTTGCCAATAAGAACCCTTCCAAGGAGTCCTTTTGACCGACCCCCGTAGTCTTTGATGCCTTCCTTTGTTTCTGGTGTGATAAGATAGCCCAGGCTTGCCTTATACATTTCCTGCACCAAAGCTGGCATCAGCCGTTTTTCTAAGAGCTCTGGTTCTTTTAATCAGGAATGGTATTTAGAGACCAAAATCTGGGTGCTGGGAATGCACTTAATATTTGAATTTATAAATGGAAATATGTCCAAGATGTGTCCTGGCCCCTGGAAAGATTCTTACTCCTCCCCACTAAAACTTTCCTTCACCTTGTCTAGCCTGGTACGGTACAGCCCACCTGTGGCTCTCACACCTGGCTAGGTGCCTCAGAACAAAGAGTCAGTCATGTTCTATGGCTGCCCTAGCAGAGGCAGAAACATGAAAGATTTTTCAATAACCAGAGTCAAATCCATTTTCAGGTTAACCTTCAATTAACTATAAAAATCCAGCTACCCAGAACTCATATTCTCTGATAATCTTGCATAATTGAGGTTTTGCTGCAAAAATAAGTATAGGGGGTTTTAAGGAAAGCATCTGGCCTACAATTTATAGGGGTCACAAAGTCACAAGCCCACATAAGCCAAAGTAGCTAACAAAAAAAATGAATGGCCAGGTGCAGTGGCTCACACCTGCAATCCTAGCACTCTGGGAGGGTGGCTTGAGGTCAGGAGTTCAAGACCAGCCTGAGTAAGAATGAGACCCCCATCTCTACAAAAAATAGAAAAAAATTAGCCGGGCATGGTGATGCATGCCTGTAGTCCTGGCTACTCAGGAGGCTGAGGCAGGAGGATCGCTTGAACCCAGGAGTTGGAGGTTGCAGTGAGCTAGGCTGATGCCATGGCACTGTAGCCTGGGCAACAGAGTAAGACTGTCTCAAAAAAAAAAAAAAAACAAAACTCAGAATAAGATACCATTTCATACCCACTAGGATACTGGGATAACTAGAATACTAATCTTTTTTTTTTAAAAAAATAGATGTTGGAGAGGATGTAGAGAAATTGAAATCCTCATACACTGGGTGAAATTGTAAAAATAGTGCAGTATTTTTGGAGGTGGGGAGGAGGGGGGGAAAGGGTCCTCTGTTGCCCAAGCTAGAATGCAATAGCATCATCACAGCTTGCTGCAACCTTGAACTCCAGGGCTCAAGCCATCCTTCTCTTGGCTCAGCCTCCCAAGTAGCTGGGACTACAGGCATGTGCCACCACACCTGAGTAATTTATTTTTTTGTAGAGACAGTGTCTCAATGTGTTGCCCAGGCTGATCTTGAACTCCTGGCCTCAAGTGATCCTCCCACCTCAGCCTCCCAAAGTTCTAGGATTATAGGCGTGAGCTGCCGCATGTGGCCAAGTACAGCCATTTTAGAAAACAGTCTGGCAGTTCTTCAAAGGGCTAAACATAGAATTACCATATGACTCAGTGAGTATCTCCACTCCTGACTATCTATTAAGGATAGATAAAATATGTGTAGAAATATGAAAACATATTTCTTCACAAACACTTGTACATAGTTGTTCATAGCAGTATTATCATAACAGCCAAAAAGTGAAAACAATCCAAATGTCCATCCACTGATGGATGGATAAATAAAATGTAGTATATCGATAATATGGAGTATTATTTATTTGGCAATAAAAATAAATGAAGTACTAATACATGCTATGACATGGATGAGCCTTGAAAACATGCTAAGTGAAAGAAGCCACTCAGAAAAAACATATATTGTATTAAATATGATTCCATGTATATGAAATGTCCAGAATAGGCAAATCTACAGAGAGAAAAAAACAAATTAATGGTTTTGGGAGAAGGAGAAAGGTGGAGAGAGGAAGAAAGAATAATTGCTAGTGGGTATAGGGTTTCCTATGGGGGAGATAAAAATGTTTTAAAATTGATTGTGGTGATGGTCGAACAATGTGATTACACTGAAGTCCACTGAATCCTATACTTTAAGTGGATG